>JAODVQ020484801.1:0-10220 GCA_025400075.2 Phenganax stokvisi
GAGAAGTGAGATGTGCGATTACGGACAGACACACAGACAGACAGACACACAGACAGAACGAGTACCGTAACCCTCGCGCATGCGCGCCGAGGGTTAATTAACTGAGCCTAACTATTGATCTAGCTCTTGTATGGAACTGGTTGTCAGAGAGTACCCAGCTAGCTTCAGAAATCATTGACCAAATACTGCATAGCCAACAACATCGTACACAAGATATGAATGATATACAATGGCTTGAAAAACGAGAAGAGTAGTCAAACATGAAACTAATTAACCAACATTGTATGGTAAATGCAAGAGAAGAGTAGATTAACTGTGCATATTGATGCATAATATTGTCAAATTTTGTGATGATGCCGATCCCTGTACTTGGTGCTGACATCAGGTGTATTATTGTCTGGACACAGTCTAAGAATGGGGGTTTGTAATATATGTGAGACTGCATCAAAAGGTGGATTCATACCTTTACAAGTGAATAATGAAAGCACTGAAGTGCAAACACTTGGCGCTCCATATGTGCATGCACAATAATCAAACCGTGCCTTCTTGCCTGTCTTAGATGAAATAATTCAAGTAGGGTGAGATTCGAACCTGCGTCACAAGTTTCCACTTTTCCACATATCAGTACACTAACCACCAGGCTATAGAGACGCAACTGCCAAGCAAGATGAAAAGGTAAGTCATACGAAATATACGCACGCCTACAAAATGCCCACCAAATGCGACTAGATTGGACATACTCTATAGAAATAAAACACGCTAGAAACAACCCTGTCTACACTCCAGCACATATATATTTCAAGCATGAGCAAGCAAAAAAAGATTTTTAAGCTTGATGTGACTACAAGCTTGATTCAATGTTTCATACCAAGCTTGATTCAGGCTTGGTTATAATATTCAGTTAAACCGTCTGTATCAACAAGCTTGTTGTGGTATTATGTGTTGCAACAAGCTTGAGTCTCCTACATATATAATGTGGCAATTGTCACACTATACATCATATGTGCAATAGTGCACAGGTGTTGATTAACATTTTAATCTGATTCAATACAGTTAGGAAATATTGCAACATATACAGAGTCCGATACACTATTGAATTGCATGTGTACAACTTAGCTTTTAATGTTCTCAATCGGTACAACATATGACCACCTGTTTTATCACAAACATAAACATGATTTACAGAAACAATAGGTCATACATTAACTAACTCCTTTATAATGGCAAAATACTTTTGGTCAACATAGGTAAAGCAAGATATAACACCAAATGAATTCTAATTGTTTAATACGACTGGATTATTTACTCTTTCTGCCCTTTCGTAACTGACAGAGTGATAAATGGTGTTACTAGTTTTTAACCTGTTATATTAATGCAGTGACTTGTTACATACGTCAGTGAAGGGCTCAAACAATTTAGCTAGTGAGGCATCTGATGCCTCACCCTCACCTCTCAGTAGTTGCGACATCTTTTTAAATGGAGCATATATTATTTTGTCCAGAAATTCTGTTTGTACGTATTTATTATGTGCTAATATAGCTATACTTTTAATAAGCCTATAGTATTCAGAATTTTGACGTCCAATTAATGGGTTGAATGCAGAATATTAGAAAGGAGGCCATTGGAATGTTCATGGTCAAAACATTAAAATGTACGCTGTGTACCTAGACTCTTAACGCTGTTTGTAATGTGTAGAAGGTGCAGGTTCAGTGTTAGATACCTCTCACTGTAGATGGTTAGAAACTCAAAATAAAATTGGTTAAGTATTTTATTAGCCTTTTTAAGGGCAGAAGAGGATATAGCAGATATGGTTAGAATATATATTGCATAGCAGAAAATTGAAAAATGTTAAAAACATGACTGGCAAAGAATAATAAAAAAGAAACAAATAGTACTCTGACACTTTCCGATATTTCCATTCAAGCAGACTACGTGGCTTTTAATTAATATCAGAAGGGGGTTTAATGGATATAAACTTCTTGTCTGCAATAGAAATATTCCTTGAACAAGACCATGGCATGGGGTGATGACAGCTGTCAAACCATAGATGAACAAGCATTCGAACAACACATAATAAAACACAGTGCATAATATAATTGATTCCAACATCGTCAACTATGCTGAAATGCGGTAAAATTTGTAAACATGATCCAGGGGGATTAATGGCAATATTCCTACTGCCAGTCTTCAAACTCTCCTTAGAACACTTTTCAACCGTCGTTGTTGTTCTAGCAGGGCCTATTGGATTTTAAACGATGTATGTATATAATGTACATGACCATTTCCAACTGATGCTTTACTAGGTTGCTCACAGCATGGGCAGGCATAAAACCATTGTGACTGGTCATGTTCAGAGCAGTTGCTTTGGCTGGAAGGTCACATGTGCCACTAAGAACTATTGCCCTACAATAAAATGCAGATGGTAGTTCAGAAAGATGAACAACTACGCCATTTCTATATATACCCTGCAGTCCAACATATATTGGTTTTAAAAATGTATTTATTAATGGTTTAGTTGTTCCAAACCACACCCCTGCGAAAATTTGGTTATTTAAACCATTACGCATTCGTTGCGGTGTACTTCATTGATTATAAAATACATTGGCCATATTGAGCACGAACTTGATTTAAAGAGAGGGACTCCATCTGTATTCCATTGAAAGGATATGTTGTGTGGTGTACTTAGGAATCCTCCAGGTATCGATAGTGCACGATATAATGCTCCATCATATACATCTGAAATTATTCCATTTGATGCACTTTGTCCAAAGGGGTGTTTGATTGCATGAAAAAAGCCAGGCCTTTGGAAGAAATTCATGATGCTCTTTAATGTCGGGCACAATAAAATAACATTTGGAATTGCATTTTGTGCCACATAATTGACAGATTGGTGTGAGGAGGCCATCCAGAGCAGATTTGCAATCCAAAGTGTAGTGTATAAGAGAAGATTTTATGCGAGTAAAGCTAATTTTTTTGTTTAATGTATAAAGAGATGTTACATGTATATATGGCTTAGGAAGCAGGTAGGATATCAGACGGAGTAAGTCCTTGAATGCAGAGATTATGCTTCAAAGCAAATGACATTATTAGTATGAGAGCAGTAATAAGCGACAAACTTACATTTTCGTAGAGCGAAGCATTCAAGATGTCATCTGAAAGCTCAGATTCTGCTGTTGTTGATGTAGTAAGATTGGCAGAAGTAAAAGGGGAGAAGGGGGCCGCACTAGAGTTAAAAGTACTGTCATCCATATCATCTACATCCACATCCACCTCTGTTGTGCATTCATAATTTGCCATGTCATCATTCACACCCCTACCGTATCGTTCACTTGTTCAACGTAATAAAGTCTTTCATTGCACTTAATCCACCATTCATACCCATACCATCATCGTTCACTTGTTCAATAACACGATCAAAATTGTCTTCCATTATTTCATTCATAACCATACCATCGTAGTTCACTTCATTGTAAACTCTTACATTCTCTCCTTACCTTAGTAGAAATACTTATATGTAGGGTTTTAACAGTCAATTGACTTCCCTAAAGATCAACTATCACTATAGCTTTCACTGACTCTGTTACCAAGCAATAAAATGCACTATTTGAGTGCCCGAGTTCAATTCCTGCGGTTGTAGGTTTTTTTTTCAGTTCTGTAGTGCCAAAGACGGCCACTGCAAAGCCAGCCGTACCTCAGTGCCTCTCTGCCACACGCGCGAAGGGAGGCTCTTTATTTAACGTTCTGCTCCTTCATCATCCTAGGTACAGTAGATTCATGGCTGGATTCCACTACTCTGCGCTCTAAAGCAATCCCAAGAGTCGCCGAAAAACTTGCACCGTTGATCATCCCGTTTCTCCCACACCATGCGGTCAATGCGGAACAAAACTTTTGAGTTTCGTCTGTGACTCAACTGTTCAAAATATGCTTAACGTCATCATACATGACATCACGCACGGGCAATAAACTACAATTTAGCGGGCATGCCTTAACTTTCAAACGCTCTACTCAAACGAAACGGCATCATTAGAATGGCCTCATCAAGTGCAGCACAATGCCACTTTTCCCGTATTCGTATGATATACGGAACGGAAGTTATGCGCTTTCAAAATTTTGGAAATTTATGCTTGGGTGCACTATAGTTGCTGTAGTACCAAGGAGCTTAGAAAAAACTAGTGCTTACGGTGTTTTCAGTTTTTGCAGTGGTTACATACGCCCACTAATTGTGCGGCTGTTTGCGGCGAGAGCTTGTCACGCTGGAGCGTGGGTTGTTTACTGTACTACTTATGATGCTTGCATATATATTATATAACAGATGATAAGAAAAAACTAGAGAAGGAATTGATTAAGATGCTTAAGAAATGTGAAAAGGAAAAGATAAAGGAAAACGAGAAGGCCAAAGGTGTAAAGAGAACTAAGACAGTGAAAGTGAAGCATATGGAGAAAAATAAGAAGGCAAGGATTGAGCAGGAGGCTCGTTGGATGTTTGAGAGTGTAAGTGATTAATTTTGTAGTAATATATTGATAAAATTTAGCAATGTATAATTAGAATTTCCCACACTTTTAGTCTTCTGATGAGGCATCCCCTACACCTTCTCCTCTTCTAGCTCCCTCTTCTTCTTACAGATAAGGACCCTATACCTTATAAAACTCGAATCATCTTCTCGCTGACCATCTAACACACATCAACAATCCTCTTCTCCACACAACTCCTCTAAACAATATCAATCCTCTTCTTACCGTCTGCAGTCTCCTAGGACTTGTCATCAAAAATCTTTTAATTTTCACCCTTCTTACTATTCCCATACCTAACCTCTATCTAAACACCCCAGACATTCACTATGCTCCCCTCCTTGACGCCACCAATCTCCACCACATTCCCTCCCTAGACACCCCCTGATCCCCACTGCCTTCTCCTTCCAGACACCCTTGCTCTTCACCACTCTCTCCTCCTACATGCCCCCTTGTCTTCTCATCTCTCCCCTCCGAGACAACCTAGATCCCCACTACGTTCACCACCTAGATGCTCCCAATCTAAACGTCCCCCCCTCCTAGATGCCCCCAATCCTCCCCGCCTCCACCTCATTCTTCATCTTTCACGTCTCACAAGGTATACCATTATATACAACAGCTATTCATTTTTGTGTTATTCAGGGACCTACCATCCCACTTCCATGGTACATAGAGCTTGTGTATGGCTTGGGAGATTCCATTCCAGCTCATCAGTTGTTAAGGAGCTGGAAGGGACTCGAAAATAGCCTCCTCCCTGATGAGGAAACTCATGGCCATCCTCTTTTCTAATGAGGAAATGGCCACCACCTCTGTCAGGGGAAAGATAAAAAAGCACTGGACCAACAAAACATTGAGGCCACAATTGGTATGATAACATTATCATACATTTGTCTTCATTATAATGCAGGGTATACGGTGGCAAAGTACCCCAGTGCGACATCCGTATACCTGATACGTCCGGCCAATAATAAACTCCACGTGGATAGGAAGAAATATTGATCCAGATTGGCCTGACGTATCAGATACTCCGAAGAATTGAGGACAACTACATATATAAATATAATAATAATATTGTATAATATCACCTTATCCTACGTAAAAGCATTCATTAAAATGTATGACATCATATTATTATTAATTATGAATTGTGAGGCAGCAGGTGTGTGTATGAACTGTGGTAATCATCATCATGCTTGTAAAGTGTGGTAATCATTTTCAAGCTTGTCAGGCAAGCTAGTAAATGGCTTGTCACAAGCTTGTCATACTGGTACAAAAGTCATCAAGCTTGAACAATTTTGTTTTTAATGGGTAAAAATAGCTTTATTTTCGCAATGAAGCATATATTTGGCCAAAATCCAGAAAAAATTAAGAAGATCATGTGATGTTATGCATAGAGCACAAATTACATAGGAAAACTTCACGGAAAAGCGAGCACGCCCACAGACAGATAGAGATACAGACAGACAGACAGACAGACACACAGAACGACTACTGCTACCCTCGTGCATGTGCACAGAGGGTTAATTAAGTTTTACAGTACCTGCTATACAACCTGAGTTGTCTAACAAATGGTTTGAGACATGCTAATGCTGTACTGGTCGAATTACATCACAAACCTATCTAGTCGGGACCAATTGCCATCAATAATCAACCGCTGTCAATGCAACTCATTGTGGAGCAACAAATGGGGACTGACCGGCATTGACACCTGCCACAGATCAACCACTATTACCTTAATGCAAATGGATCTCAGTGCTCCGATAAAAAGATAACCCATCAAAGCCGACACACTTCATGGAATGGATTGCAACTAATGTGCTGGTAAATTAGAAACCTCCGAGAAGCTGCCACGTAGTGCCTCCGAGTTCCAGATAATGGGTACTGGCAGTGGTCCCTGTAGAAGGCTGCCATACCCTACAGCGGACACTGAAACCACACCTGACATTTTAGCTAGGACAGTCGATGATTTATCGAGCAGTGATGCAGACAGTGGCTGCTGGCAAGAAAAGCCCGGTGCTGAGGGTCGAAAGTTGCCGTGTGGAAATGAGATTCAGACCTCACCTGCTCCAACAAATTTAGTGATAGCAGTTGGTTCCCCGCACGAGCTTAATGTCAGCAGCTTTACACATCACTAACCTACTATCGTCACCATACTTATCAGGTCGAGCGAGAATTCACGTTGCAGCTCAAGCACTATCACAAACTCATCTGCCATCTCCGAATTCACTTAAGTAGTTTTCCCCCCAAATACATGACTAAAGACAGATTCTCAATATGATGCTAGACTTTCGTTTCGTCCACTTAGTCAGCTAGTGTCACTATCGTCAATTAGTGAATGCGCCTGCGTGCTGACAATTGTCGACGAACATCAGTGACTATGGAAAAGGACGGAGTTCTATTCTATTGGCAGGCTCCAGCGTCTGACCAATCAGATTCCAGCATTACGTAGTAGGCATAAGGAGCCCAGTGAAGATTTTCCACTTCCATTGTTCACAATTAAAAATTGTGTACGTAGCGTGTCCTCATGTTTCTTGAATGAGAAATTCATCAGTAATTGGACTTCTAACCACACTCCCCCAAAACAGGCCATCAAGGTATAAGAGAACACTGTGAGGGTTGTGAGAGCTGTAAGGTTAAGCGGCGAAAGCTTATTAGTTTTGCCCAATCAATCCCCCTGACACCAATAACTGTGCAATTCAGAGGAAAAGTTAACACAAACGTCAAAGGGACCAAGCATAAATTTAGTTAGGGGGGGGGGTTTGATAATAAACCTATGCCAACTTAATGAGAGTTGCTTTAGTGAAGGTGAATGTAGTCCTCTCAAGATTGGCGTAGAGAAGCAGGATGCGATTGTAAGCAGACTCAAATGCTATGGTCACTGTCACACTGTGGGAAAGTCCCTTAAACGCTTAATCACATATATATATATATATATATAATATATACTGCTAAACTAGAGCCTTCTCTGACAGACAAATTCCATAAGAAGACAACCTGTGAAAAGTTTACACACTCTGCGGATTGCAACAACAGTGCTGGTACATTGGAAACCTCCAAGAAGCAGCCACTTAGCACCTCTGAGTTTCGGATAACAGACACTGGTAGAAGTCCCTGTAGAAGGCTGCCATACTCTATAGTGGACACTGAAACCCCACCCCACGTTTTAGCTAGAACCGATCGTGGTTCATCAAGGACACAAACTGTGGCCTCTGGCCAGAAAAGCATGGTGCTGAGGGTAAAAAGTTGCTGTGTGTATTGTTGTGAAGCCAGTTCACTCAAAAAAGCATCCTTGAGGCACTATATAAGCAAGGCACTATAGTTGATTGACTCTATATTTATTGACGCAGTGTTATATTTCGTCACAGGTACATAAAAATCTGCTGAGGAGGTTGCACTGAGTCTAGTGTTGAAGGATTCTATTACCATAGTCTCCCCAAAACAAGCAACAACAAACAATATGTAAATCATTTCTCAAATTATTTGGGTGTCATAACATCACTGGTGAGTGAAGTTTGCCATGTGCAGCAAGGGTTAAGGGTTTACCACGTAGCTGATGCCATTTCACGACGCTACTTTTGCCCTGTAAACTCTGCCATAGACTTACTGTAAAACAAGAAATGTTGCTACCACACAGAAAGTGCTCCACTACTCGCTACCTAGAGCACACATACTTACTAGCATTCAGCCACTTAATTCCTTGAATTATGTGCCTGCTCATTGCAGATTCCACGTGTAACAATAACTTTTGTTACTAGCACACCTAGTAAATGGGTGTGAGTAATGCTTGCTGTGTGATATTGTGTGGTACGGCGTAAGCATGTTGTGATGCTGTCTTCTTCCAGAACAGAGGGTTTGAACTTCAATGGTTTTTCTTCATAATTCCAATGGCTCTGCTCAGTAACACTGGTAGAGCACTTGGCCAGTAACACTGAGTGCTGTGGGTTAGAGTCCCATCAAGGCCGCACAATATCATTTGGGTAAAACAGGATCATGAACGTCCGTCTCACGAGTAGTCAAACGGTCAATAACTACGATACTAAGAGAAGCGGTGCCAGCTCCTATTCCAGATGGGGAGAGGGCCTCATGCTAGCCTTTCTAATGGTAGCGCTATCATTCGCACGCTGCTCCCCGCTAACTGTTGTCACATTTTCTCCATGTGTGCTATGTCGGTATTGTGTCTCTACTGTGTAACACAGCTGCGGGGTCAAAGGTCAAGTTCTATGTACATTGCAATAAAGGCGTATTTAATATTTTGCATAATTCACTAAATAAGGTACTTACTGTCCAATGTAATACATTCCGAAAAAAAGCATGTGGAAAATTATTGCGGACAGGACTTAACTGTAAAATTTGGTTGTTTGTCTAATATCATAACAACCAATAATTCATCCGTTATAATGGTATCACGCTTCAACTAATCAGCTATTGGTTAACTTTAAAAATGCAATATAAAAGTAAATTTAAAAATAATTTCATACATAGGGATGGTATAAAAAGGGACGGAGACAAGACAGGGACAGATTCCAGTATGCCATAACATAAGTCCTGTACAGTGGAACCTGTATTAGCAGACACTCTATCCAGCTGACACCCTTTGCTAAGTGGACAACCGCAATGCACGGAGAGGCTACGCCATTAGTGCACATACTTTACTACCTTCATTCAATGAGCACCGCTACTCTACAGACAGTGGACAAGCAGAGCGAGGTATCTGTACGAAGCATAGTACTAATTTACCTCTTACCATGGACAAAGGGGTGTGGATGTACGTACGACGCTAACTCTAGTCTGCAGAGTTGACTGATGGCTATATAGGCAAGAGATACAAAATTGTCTCGGACACTCTTGACAGAAACCACGTTGATTTTCACACCTTGCAATCCATGGAAGAAGAGAGGGTGTGTCTCCTAAGAGTTTGCTTGGCTCAGTAGGGCTACTGTGTTCTCTGGGGTAGGGCAGTTGAAGTTCAGGTGATAGCTAAGTTCATTGGGAAGATTTGATAAAGACGATATTCTTTGTAATAACGCTCATCCATTACTATGTAGCTATCAGGTCGTGTGCTAACACACGCGGCCATAGTCTTGCCCCGTGCATCATCGACGGGATGCGTGACCGCGTCAATCTTCCTGTGCATAAATTCGAACTGTTTTGCTTACTGTTATATCTAATAGTGTTAAAATGGTCTAACTCTACTTAACGGACACCTCTATTAAGCGGACAAATTGCTAGGTCCCATGTTGTCCGTTTTATAGAGGTTCCACTGTATTGTCACACCAGTTTACTGACATAAGCTAATATTGATGGTGTGACAATACGCGACTCATGTAATGGCATGCTAGAATCCATCACTATCTTGTTTGCGTCCTTTTTACACCATCCCTATATTGAAAATGATTCAATTCAAGGATTTTTTCCCTTATCTCCTATTCTTTTATGCCAGTCAGAAACTGAGCAAATAAAAGCGGCCAAATATACTAATAATACCAATACCTTGTTGTTTACCAGTAAGCAATGTTGTTTACAAAGAACTCATCACCACAAACTTCTGTGTGATTGTATACCAGCATTGTACAAAATCTATTTTATTCATTTTCAGAAATTTTACTTAGGTAAACAAGTTTGTTTAGAACTAAACAAATTATTCAAAACATATGGCTACAAGTAAATAAAAAATTCTTCGAATTTAAAAAAGTGGAATATAGGGATGTATA
>JAODVQ020484909.1:0-10220 GCA_025400075.2 Phenganax stokvisi
ACAAGGGCCATTTTTAAACTGCTGGCGCTGCTACGCATGCGCCGCAGTAAAAATCACGGTGACCAGCTAGGAGATAACGCATGCTCAGTATGGCCATCTTCCGAGAAAAATGCGTGTGACAGTTTTCGCTGAAGTGAACTCTCGGCACTTCCTTGTCTTTGACTGTGTCTGTATCGTCTGTTGCTCTGTGCTTCCGTTGAAAGGCGCTTGGTGCTTTTTGGTGCTGATTACTCTTGATTTGCCAATTTGGAAGTCTTTGGAGCAATGAAATCGTTCTGATTTGAATTCCAAATTTCTGTGCGATTCCACAACACTTTCATTGTTTATAAATGGCTTAGCAAGGATTCTCTATGCTAGTACAAAGCAAGTTTTTAAAACTGGTTGGTATCGATATTTTGTAATTTGAGATATGTTTGGAGTACACTGAGCGTAGACCACTTCGCAGAATAATAAAGCAGTAAGACCATAAATCTTTCATTAGTGTCAGGCCGTGTAGCTCAGTGTTCAACAGTGTGTATTAGAAGAAAACGAAGCCAAATTCTAAGCGCAAAAACTTGAAAACTATTCAATGTATTTGTGATTGTTTCGTTATTGTACACGTCAACATGTCGCCTTTGTAATGGTAGATCTTTTGTCGTATTTGGTGCCAAAGTGAGTGAACACTGCGCTAAGACCCGTTTCAAACGTACTGCTACTGTCGAGCAAATTCATTAAAAACAATATTTTTCCATTTATAGCACATTAACACCTGCAGTAACATAACTTACAGCCGATTCAGGTTGAGCGTTTAACGGAAGTTGTTGCGGTAGTTGTTGTAGGCGTTGCCGGGTGACGTTACTAGGCAGATTGACATGCGTTTCTAGGTATTGTAGAATTTGCAGTTCTCGAAATTTTCTTTGTCTTACTAAACAAACGTACATTTAGCGTTTACAAGGGCAACATAAATGTGTTGTGCTATCCAAAGGGAAATGGTTTGCAAAAACTTAACCATATTTATCAGAATTGATTGAAGATGGATGAATTTTTTAATTGGTATGTTGCTTTTCTACTTACATTGTCTACTAGCTTATTGCTTGCCACCAACAGTTACGTTTAGTTGAGCGAAGTTACTACCTGGTCAATTCAGAACCTGGGAATGGCTTAGTTCCTCATAGTATACTCCTTTGAGTAAAATTAGGTTCATCTCTGTTGTGTTTCGAGGTTTTTCTAGTGATATCTCATTTATCCAGCCAGGGTGGTGTAAACATTAATGGAATTCTGGACATGCACATAAATGAGTATACTATTGTTGGCCAATGTAATGTCCCTGACTATGTATATAAATCAGGGCGGCCCCTTTATCTCTGTGTTTCCAGTCTCCGCTCTCATATGAAGTTGAGAAAAATGTTGGAATACTGAGCAATTCTTTTGTTGTGTAGAAACACAGAAACTGTTTTTTGATTTTTTTTTAAATGAAAACAAGGACTAAATACTAAAATTCAGTGTTTTATGTTTCAGCATTCAGTATGACGCCACCTATCAAAAAGCAATGGTAACTATAACGGTTTTTCTTAGATCTTACATCATAGTAAAATTTAAACAGTTCTTTACAGAACTGGGTGAAACAGGCGGAAATAGCAAACGTCAGACCAGGCGAAAAAAAATTGCCGTTATAAAGACAGTAAAGCAAAGATAATTATTTGTGTTAGCGCAGGGTGTTAAAGTAGAACTGTTTGACATAAAATGGAAAACCGAAAAAGATAAGAGGCGAAAAAAGTCTGCCAAGAAAAACGGCTCTGGTGTGTTTGCTGTAGCTTTTGAACGCGAAGCGTAAACTCCCCAATACGTTTTTGCTTTATGTGATATCAAGTAATGTAATTCCAGTATTGTAAATACAATTGTTGTACTATTTTGTTTATTATGCTGACGCCCGTGGTAGACGTCGAAGTTTAGCAACTTGTACTGATGGAAAAAACAACAACCTTGGAACTGCCGTAAATTACTAAATTGATTTGGAACGTACCGGAGACTACATCGGCTTTCGTTAGACTTTGAAATTCCTAGGAATAAGAACGTTTACAGAAAATTTGATTAAGGGCTAAATTTGGCAGAAATTAGACGTCTAAATCAGGGATAATTTGTTTGTTTCTAACTACACTGAATGGCTCGAAAGTTTGATCAGCAAACTGAAACCATTTAAGTTTATCATCAACCATTTATACTAACAAAGAGTTTTTATCAACATGAAAAATATAATGAAGCTAAAACTTACTGTAATTTGTGAGCAAAAATGAAGACCTAATCACTTAAAAAGTGTACGTGGGGAAAATTCACATGATTTTTTCGTGATTAATATGCGTGCAGTTTTTTAGTCAGTTTTCTTATGAGTGATATTTTCCCATTCTTTACGTGAATTTTCCAAAAGTGCTTGTGATTTTGTGATTTTCTACTGATTTTTGAAATTTTGCACTTGTTTTCGGATCTTATAAAAATTTTCTCTGATTTCTGAACAATCGGGATTTTCTTATAGCTTTTTTTTTTATTTTGCTGGTGTTTGAAACTGTTGTTTTTGTTTTCTCATGACTTTTTGGGAGAGTAATTAGTTTACTCCATATCATTGATTCGGTTTTCGCCAAAAAAAAGGCGCCTCTTCTGCGTGACTCATATATGAATCAAGTAGTATCATGATTTTGTCTTTTGTATTTTTTAGCGTGTGGCAGAGCAGTATTACAGTATAGCTGATATATCCCACCAAATAAAGGAGTGGCTTATAGAGTCCTTAAATGTTACAAAAACAGACGAAAACGACTGGAGGGGTGTCGCTTCACATATGGGCATGGACGAACTTGTGATAAGAACACTTGAAACAGAGACTAATCCCACAGAAGCGCTCTTCGAAAAAATTCCGGGTGAAAAAACGGCAACACTTGTTCAAGCTCTATTTGAAATGAATCGACGTGATTTGTTGAGTAGATTTGCGACACTACCAATCTCAGGTGAGAATGGAGCATTTTGCATTATTGTTGGAATCATAACAATTTGCTTATTTGCTTATATTTGCTTATTTATCTCTGTTAACCTGGATAACCTTGCCGACCCCAGGCGACCATACTCATTTGGAAGGTCAGGTGCAAGCTATTGTCCCAGGTGGCCTGGGAACTAGGATTCATTGAGGCCTGGGATCTGTTGGTCGTACTTGGATTAAGGAAAGGTCCATACAAATGGTATCTTGAACTGCCAACCACACTCGGGTAGCTTGCACCTATCACATCAGCAGAATTGGTGGTAAAGTGCCTACGTCTTTGTTGAAGGGTGGAGTGGTGGGATTTTAGCGTTCAAGCGAGCTTGTTACACTTTGCGTGCTTAGCAATCAATGAATGTGTTGGCGCGCGCAGTGCATGCGGCAAGGCGCACCTCCGGAGTGAGAAATCCTGACACCTAACTTCCGCATCACGCTTGGTTATCGATCTATTGACTTTGCTTATAATATCACCATATAAAACAAAAAAATGGCATTCTAATAGTCCTCTCCAGTAATTACGTCACAGCTCGTGAAAGCGATACTGAGGGGCAAATTTTGAAAGGAATGAGCATTACACTTCCCATCACAGCCTCTCTCTCCTGTAGCCATATATACTGAAATGGTGTATTGAAACACTTGTGCCTTAAGTCTATCTCGTCAGCTTGATGCACCTTACGATGAGAGTTCGTGAACTTATTACTTGAGCACATGACGATATTTTATTGCCGGACGACGTTGTGCATACAAAGTGTTAACGTTTTAGATGACATCAACAGGCGTTGTTTCAAGGATGTAAAACTGCATAGCTTGTCGTTTTTGATTTGGGTTGTTTACATACATGACTGCATGAAGCCAGATTTTCGCTTGTTGCTGACGCATTTTGACAGACTATTGTATTTCAGACAAGTACTCGGTCATTTCTTAGGATTATACTGAGAAAAGGATTGAGTTCGAATTTCTGCAACTCATCAAATATTTGAACACAATATTCGAGTCATGGTGGCTTTTCCAAATTCCGGCGATTAATTGCAGTTGGAATTAGCCCCTGTTTCCAGTAAGCACCCACCCTATAAAAATGAGGTCAAGCGCCCAAGATGCTCAATCGAATACTTGGTATTTTTTTATTCATCCTTCGTAAAGGACAAACTGTAACTTTTGTCGTACTAATTCATTTCTGGGGTTTTCTCACCGGACGAGCTTTGCAAACGTCAACGATCCAGCTCTGCTATCGACGGAGTGTAGTGAAATTCTCTGGTAGCCGAGGGACGTTTGTAGAATAGCCGAGGGTGGGGGTGCAGCTCGAAGGCATTCCACGAACCATCCGATTCTGAGAGGCTATTCGCTCACTAAATTTCATCCAGGCGTGCTATTCCTTTTTTTAATGAAAGATTGCCGAGGGATCTCTCGCTGCACTGGGAACTTCATTACTTAAACGCCTCCTCAGAATACACGAAATTGAGGCAATCATGCTATTATTTTATACATATTTTTATACAGATGAGGTGGATTATCCACACGGGGACAACAATATGGTCATGAATGACTCATTTCCGACCAGTAACAGTTCGTGCAAAGATGATGATTCAAATAAACCCGTGGAGCTTCTTTCGCCGATGCATCAAAGATTAAGAGAACGTAATTAAAAATTATACATACATCTTATCTTGCTTAGAGTAGAGTTGCGCATATTCCAAATTATTCCAGTTATTGCATTTAACAAACTTGGATTTTGAAAGTTGTTTGTCTGCAATGATATATGGAAGACATCGTCATATAGTCACAAGGTTTAGGACATTTCTACATAAATTTCCCGTTGAGGCCAGTCGATATAGCTGTCTTGTTTGTGATTCTAATGATAGAGTTGACGAATATTATTGTTTTTCAAATTTTCAAAAACCTCCGAAGCGATTTCGTGAAAGAACTATTGGAAAGTAATACAGATTTTAGTGCACTGAGTAAAAACGACATATTTCTTTACTATAGACAATTTCTTTATTGTATTAGCCGTGAATGACAACAGTCTGACCAATTGTTCAGCCAGATACATATATGAATTAACTAAAATCTTTTCTGATTGTACTGTGGGTCAATTATAGTGTTAGTTTATTACCACCGTTTATGTATCGCTATATGTTTTGTTACGTTTTGTATTGTATTCCTAGAATAAGGGAATAAAGATTATTAATATTAAATTAACATTGTTATCAGAGAGCATTAGTCATTAAACAAACGAGCTTTCTTGTTTAAAAAAGATTTGTTTGCTATTTTTTACTAGCGTTCAATTTACCCTCATATGCCTTTTCTCCTTTGAATGTTGCATTAGACATTTTTATCTTATTCAGATGAGATGCATTATTCACGCGGGGACCACAGTACGGTCATGAATGACTCATCTTCGACAAGTTTTTGTTCGTCCGATAATGAGGATTCGAACAAGCTCGCGAAAGTTCCTCCGCCGGTGCCTCGAGGATTAGGAAAAGGTAATTGACAATTGCATTCATTTTATCTTGCTTAGTAGTGTCGCACGTATTTAAAATCGTTCCAGTTATTGCATTTAACAAACTTGAATTTTGAAAGTTATTTGTCTGCAATGAAAAATGTAAGACATCGTCAAATGGTCACATGTTTTAGGACATTTGTACACTAATTTCCAGTTGAGACCGGTCGATGTACGACTTGCGACTATAAATTGTGCAGTAAGGGTCCTGTTTGTGATTCGAATGGTATAGGTGACCAATATTATTAATTTTCAAATTGCGAAAACTACATGTTCAAAAATCTTCGTTTGAAGCGATTTCTTGAAAGGACTATTGCCAATTTATACAGAAGATAACAACGACATATTTCTTCATAGTACAGCCATGAACGATGAGAGTCTAACCAATTAGCCTTTCTCGGGCTATATGCGACCGGGCCATAAAATCCGCCACTGTTTGGATGCTTGTTAACGATCGTTTGACATTTGCTACCTTCATATATAATAAGAATTTGGATTAATGAGTGAAGTTTCTCTGCGTAAATAAACATTGAAAATTTAAACTTTTTCATCTCGTATATATACACTGCCGTATTTCTGACTTAGTCCTGAAATATCTCTGCTATGAGTCTAAATATTTGGTCAAATCAACGCAGAGATTCAGAGAGAGGCTATAGCTACTTTAAGAGTTACTCAGCGGTAAAAAAGGTAAAATCAAGATTTTAAACAATTATATTTATACGCTGTTTTGTGTGTTTCAGAATTTATGGGCCCTGAAGTTAAGTGGATAAGGACGTCAATAAAACATAATTCAAAACTGTCAAAATTAGTGGATCTTTTAAAAACTCGACCATCAAAGGCCGAGAGATTTGGAATATATCGGACGCGCTTTAAAGATGAATATTGCATCGGAAATGGAAGCAATGGGACGACAGTTTATGTTGGATTATCGGACGATGGTTATGAAGTGGCTGTAAAGCGCATGAATTTTGAAAAGTGTCAGAAAATTGGGGATCATGAAAAAGAAATATTGAACCATCCAAACGTTCGAAAAGAAAAACACATTATCAACTATCGATTTTACTATCTGTGCGAAGATTCGAAGAAAGCTTGCTTAGTTTTGGATTTACATGAAGAAACCTTGCGGGATTATGTTGAGGCAAAAGAACGGCCCGTCAAGCAGCTACAAAATGAAGGGCCAAGTATTATGCGTCAAATACTCTATGGTGTTAGAGCACTTCATTGTAGCGATCCAGAAATACTTCATCGAGATTTGAAACCATCAAATATCCTTGTAAATCGTGAAGGTGAGATGGTACTTACTGATTTCGGAACAAGTCGAACTCTTCCGGAAGAGGAAGCCACTTACGAAAGTGGAATGAGTGGGACCGAAGGCTGGATGGCAGTGGAATCACTTCCAACAAGAAAAGACGCCGATTCCATACCTTACGCAGATATCCAAGTTCGTTATAAAAAACAATCTGATATTCAGGTTGTTGGAATGCTATGCCACTACATTTTGACGAAAGGAAAACATCCTTTCGGTTCGCAACTTTATCGAAATTTCAACATTTTGGAAGGGAATTTTAATTTAAGAGAAATAAAAGATCCTGGGGCGAGAGATCTTATTGAGTGGATGATCCAACACGATCCTTACAAACGACCAAGCGTTGACGAATGTCTTAAACATCCTTATCTAAGAGCGCCTGAAGAAAATTTCAACTTCGTTACGCGTGTTGGCAACGAGAAAGAGATTAAAACCAATGACACGACATCTACTGTTGTTCAACTGCTCAACAATTTGCCTGCTATAACCAATTGGTCAGCGGTAATTGATGCTTGTGTGATGACGTACATGACTCCTCGTGGACGTTCGTCGTATAGAAGCAAACCTGTCGATCTGTTACGGTTCATTCGCAATATGGCCGTTCACTGGCATGATAAGCCACCACCGCTAAATGTTCAGCAAACTGTTATTAAACCCCAAGAGTATTTTCAAAGAAAATTTCCTGATCTTTCTGTTGATCTTCATCGTATCATTAGAAAACATCGTAACTGGAGGAACAGAGATGAATTAAAAGAATTTTTTTGACTTTTCAACCGTTAATGGAGACCGTAAGGTCACATCGGCCAGGAACGTTTCTTGAACAATAGCTTTCTTAAACTAAACAGAAAAAATGAATGATGCTCCTCCTCAATATTTAAGAATTTTCTCAACGCTGCACTCTGGGCAAAGTCTCGTTGAGATTTAAAGTCCGAAAGAGAGTCGCATATTTTATCGCAAACTGCACAGTTCGGCAAGGACGCCGGAACCTGGGGTGCAGCTGCTCCCCCTGCCCTTTTGCAGTGGGGTGCAGGGGTGCAAAGGTGCCCTTTTGTTTTTCTGCAATGACACGTGTAGAATTATATATTCACTCGTTGTTAAATCACAAACGAGTGAGAAACGAGCGAGTGAGAGTGGAAATACCGAAAACGAGTAAATAAAATATTGTACGTGTCACTTGCTTGAACGTAATGTGTTTGTTACCTATACATAACTGATAACTTTGCCGAAAAACATGACTTTCATTCAGCGTAGGTACCTATATAGATCGTTATAGAATAAAAAACCATAAAAATTAATGAAGTAGTGCCTTTTACTGGCGTGCATGCATTTGTTTACAATCAAAGAAAAAGTGCCCTTAGAGGAAAGTTAACTTCCTTTCCCTTTTGTTGTTCCGGCGTCCTTGCAGTATTTTGAAGTCCGTAGAAGTATTTACTTAAGACCTGATGCTGATCGCAGCAATCGTAGCGCTTCTGAGTCCGCAAAAATTGACGTGACTAAATCTAAAGCATTAGAGTTACTTTCTCCCTCATGTCTGGGGTTGGAACTCCGTGGAAATCCGATGGATTTTCCGTTCTGCTTGCTTGACCAGCCATGCTTTCTCATGAGCGAAATCCAACTGGCCTCAAATTGCGCAACAATTTAGTAACGTCCACTATATTTTTCAACCCTACTTTTTTGGACCGGGAACTAGTCCCCAGTCGCTGCTAATCTTCTTGATCTTCTTGCTCTTGTTAGGGGGCGACGCTCTTCGAAAAAAGCTTAAGGCTTTCTCACTTCTAGTTCAATCGTCGTGAAATTTGACGCAATGGTGTAAAATGATATCACTCATCGATTGACGGAGTTCTATTCTTGATTTTCGATTTAGGAATAAAACTACAATCAAGTTTTTGCTGTAATTGTACAATAATTATCATGCATCATTAATATTCACAAACAAATGCAAGCCGTATGGTTTAAGCTGTTGCAACGCGTATACGAAAAAGCTTCGAGTTCAACGGCAAACTTCAGACGCCAGGCGAAAAAAAAATTTGCCAAGATAAAGACAGTAAGGCAAAGATAATTAGTTGTGTTCGCGCACAGGGTGTTAAAATAAAACTGTTTGACATACTGGAATATCCAAAAAGACGCAAGACGAAAAACGTCTGCCAAGAAAATCGACTTTGCCGTTTGCCATAGCTTTTGAACGCGAAGCTTAAACTCCCTATTATACACTTCATACGTCAAAAGCTGTTAATGAGAGTTTCTAGACAAAGTCGTGAATTTCAATGATTTGGACGACATGCAAGCTTGTCCAATTGGCCAAGTTCTTGGTCCATGCATTAGTACGCTCGTACTTGTTTCAGAAGAAAAGCCTGAGCAGTTCCTCCAGTTATATAACAGATTCTCTCTCCTCTGCACAGGCTTTATACGTTTGTAATTTTGTAATACATGAAATACGTACAAATGGCCACCGCTGAAATTAGAAACGCGGGCGGAATGTTAGTATACGCTACGGATTCTACATACAGATCAGTGCTCGATTTTTTGTGCATACCCCGTGATTCCAAACGGCATTGCATCCGCTGCTGGGATTCCGGGAACACTGCTGTTGGTCTCTCTTGGCGTGTTTTGTTGGTCATTGGTCTTGATTTTGCCAATTTGGAACTCTTTGGCGCACTGAAATCGTTCAGCCTGGAATGTAAATTGCTGCGCGATTTCGCAGTGCTTTCATTGTTCGTAAAAGATTCAGCAAGAATTACCTATGCTAGTAGAAATCCAGTTTCAAAATGGTGGGTATAGATCTTTGTTTAATTTGAGAAATGTTTGAAGTATTCTAGCATAGAAAATTTCGCTTTATAAATTGCGTAAATATAGACATCAGAAGAATAACAAAGCAATCAAATCATAAAAGTCTCGTTAGCATCGGAGTGTAAGCCAGGGTGCATTCCATGCACTCCACGCTGGAGATATCCGGCGTGGGTTTTAAAAATTGGCGGTGTTTTGGCGCAAAAACGACTGGGTTTTTTTGGCGTGGGACTGAAAAGTATGTTCGGCATATATGTTCCAATGCAAACGATGTTTTTATTCCACAAACTAGTTTATTTATTCCACGCGCAAACGGGCTTCATCCTGCAATCGATCAAACGTATACGACTTCACACATTCGCGACCACCGTGTGTACCAGGAGTCTTAAAACACGAACGCTTCGAAAGTATTTAAGGGTGTATAGTTTGTACATTACGTTCGTTTTAAGGTTTTTACCTGATCTACGCGCTATTTATAAGGTCATTAAATTTCTTTCTCTAATACTTTGTTTCCGACTGCGTCATTGTACAAAATCAGCTTAAAACGAATTTGATCTCCGCAAGTCGAAATAGATATATAGATAAATTTAATAGATTCTCCCAAGCGGGTTTTTCAGAAGCTATTTACAAAG
>JAODVQ020485018.1:0-10217 GCA_025400075.2 Phenganax stokvisi
TTTAACTACTTTTTAACTACAAAATCGTAGTTAAAATGTAGTTAAAAGTTTTATATAACTGGCCCCAGATATCTCAAAGTGAGAAAATTCTAAGAGGCCATAGCGGACGAAAACACATATTTCCTACTGCAAATATCTCGAACTGACGGAGCGACCAATTCATACTACATTTCCCGAGCAATATTTTACCAGCATTTCAGCAGAAATTCTGCAAATTGGATCCAAAACCTTCATAACAATTATTTCTTTCTAAAAAAGTTATCTAAAGGGATTCAAAGCAATGCTACGATATTAGCCGGCGATCTAGACCTATTATTATCTATGGGCTGCACTGACAGTCAATGACTGGCAGGAGATTCCTCCTGTCTGGAAAATTTGCTTGCATTAGAGAGAATAAATGCATAAGTACTGCACATTTCATTGCATTGCAAGTCTGTGTCGTGTGACGCGTTGACGTGCAAGCATTCATTTTAAGACAATAGAATATTTTGTATCTTTTCCTGGTTTAAAATAATTACATCAACGCACTAACTCCACGATTTCGTTCATATTATATCTTAGTGGCTGTATAATTTGGGCCATTGAAGGGTCGACGTTTCTGCATGGTTGCTTTGATTGAAGCGTTTAGTATTGATGACTTTGCGTGATATGATTATATTCAGAGATATTGTATTGATGTAAACTCATTTAAAAGCGCCTACATGGTTTACTATGCAAACCCAACCTATAAATGGTTCCAGCCTTGGTTAAAGAAGCTACGGCTATTCAAAACGAAGCAAAGCGAAAACTATCAACCCTAATACTATGGAAAAGATAAACGATTGTCTTTCCTATTGGAAGAAATATTTGAATTTATGTAGCTAATGCGATGGCTGATTGAGTAGTATACAACAAGAAAAAGAAAGAGAAAACTAACTTTCTGCTGAACATTCTTTATATTCCCTCCAAAATAAACATTATGCCAAGCAGCATCTACATCCTTAATTTATACCTTGGATATTAACTTTAGTCTTAATATGTCTTCACAGAGGTCCCCCTGGCATGAAATTAACTTTTAGTACACGTTCTATTAACATACACAAAGCGATATCAAACACACTGAAAGATGAATTGTGTGTATTTAAAATAAACTTTCCTTAAATAAAACGTCTCTTAATTAGTTACCCCCTAAGCTCCCAGGACCCGTATTAATTAAGCGGTTGTCTGCTCAGAAATAGAGCATAGATGGCATCGTAACGTAGACTAAGAACAAAAAAAAGGCTGCGAGCAGCAGGTGAGAGGTCACTTTTTGTTTCTATGACGTTATGACGTCTTCTGTGTATCTGTTTCTGAACAGGCAACGGCTAAATGTAATCCAAGTTCTTTGTATGATCGAAGATATTACTAGAGACCTCAAGGAGAGTGCAAAGTTTCTGAGACCTTTATATCTTACTCATTACACTATATTAAATCACAGCTATTGAGAATTACTAATGCAAGATAGCTGCATGCAAGTCTACACGTCTGCAGTAGCACTTGAAACTTCTTACCACTAAAGTACTGCATTACACCCCATAATGCCACACTCGGCTGCACTACGCCCACTATCCCTCACTCCATGAAAAGATTGCGGTAGAGTCACCGCAATTTATATTGTAGGCTGCTGTTGACAGTTGTGCAGAAAATACATAGCGTAGTGTAATGGATACATTAAAGTTTCCTGCAGTATCGGCAGTTTTTACTGCAAATTCAGTCGTCTAGAAATGCTTAGCCAGGCAGTAGTCACTATTTTGTCGTAACCTAATACGTATCTATGAAGTTTTTACTTTGCCAATTTTGTTGCACAAATCATGATCATTAACCTAGAATGTCTGTGTGTTGCTTATTTTTTATGGTCTAACTACTCTTTAATGCCGCGATAGAAATATCACGACAGCAACAAATGCTTAGAATTCGCGGCTAACGCAAGACAGCACAATTTTATAATCCATTGCAACGATATAAACGCCGGATTCGGTGGTAATATATAGCAGCGCTACACCATTAACTTGTAAATGTGAATTTTTTGATGATGCTATACGCAAGGCTGTAAATTATAATACATCTGTCAAGAATTACTTGACTTTCGTTCCAAATATTCGCTTCACTGACTTGTAATTCGTTGGATATTAGTGCTCAGAAAAAAAGTAAAGATATTTTGACATTAAAATGGCAACCTCGCAAAATGTAAACCTCTCAGAATGAACTTCTCATCGCGTGTCATTTTTACCTCACTCGCTCCTCTTCCGCTATTAGTCTTCAAAACAACTTAATAACTTGATCGGCATGCTAGCGCATGCACATTTGCGTTTTTAGGGAAAGAATTGCGTGTTCAGGGTAAATATTCTTTACCTGACAGACAAACCCAATGTTAAAAATTTACAATAACTACAATGACTTCTCGTAATTGTTGCGAAGTTGGCAAAAGACCTAAACAATATTTGAATAAGATGTCTGCAGTTGCCTAAATAATCTTGAAAGCACTGAATAAAGTGCTAAATTACTACGAACAAATATCGTATACACCCCCTGGAGTTTACTCGATTGATACCTCACTCGCTTGAATTTCTCATCATTACAATACTGCAAAGTTTCGAAGAAAGTTTGCACTAAAAATGAAGTAAAAAAGTTTTATTGAATGAAAATTCCCAGGGAAATTTATGCCAGTGGAAAAATAAATCCACAGGCTGACGTCAGTCGTGTGTCTGTCCTGGTATAGATCACGGCTGTCGACCAATCAAGACTCGTAAATTACTTCGATTACTATGTAAATAAAGACAAATCTAGCTATACTTGTCCGTGCTGGACTATATAACTATGGAGCTTAACGATCATACATTACATTTCATTTCATTTATGTCCCATTATTTTGTTTATTTCTTTAGTTAAAGAGCATTGGTCCCAAGCTTGTTCCGTTCGCCAAGACAGCATGCGTATATTTTGTCGCTGGCTTGTGCCAACCGTCCATCTGGCTTGTGATTTTGAAATGTTTGCCAATAGTATGTCTTTGTTTTTTCATTGGTATGCAAGGTATCAGTCGCCGCTCAGAACACCGTTACAACCGTCATGTACTCGTAGGCATGATGTTCTCGTGCTTAGGAGATGCTTTCATGGTTTGGAAACCGCGCTTCTTCATCCATTCCATGGCTGCGTTTGGTGTTGCACAAATCATCTATGTTAAAGCATTCGGAATGCGCCCATTTTGCGTCAAAACTGGGCTGGCGTGTTGCGCGTACGGAGCTGTATGTTTTTGGTTTCTGTATCCACACATTAAGGGAATTATGCTGATCTGCGTTGCGATTTACTCAGTTTTGATCATCGCTATGTGTTGGCGTGCGATCACACGTCTACAGATTGATAAGCTATGGAAGTGGAATAACATGTGCGCATGCGGAGGTGCGCTGTTATTTGTTATTTCCGACACGTTGATCGCATTTGACAAGTTCTACGCGCCGATTATCTACCGTAATGGTCTCATAATGACCACATACTATTTGGCTCAACTTGGTATTGCGATGTCGACATGTAAGCACAACATCAACGACGTTGTCCTCAATCTGCATCCACAAACTTGCCAGAATGGTTGCTTGATGGAATATAAGAAAGACTAAGGAACCTGCTACAGTTCTTTGTCACTATTTGGTGTACTCGTTCATTATTGGTCTGTTCACCCTTTTGCAAGGAATGGGCTCTATTTAAAATATGGAAATATATATTATCAGTCAGTTTTATGCTAAAGATTTTATTACAACATTTCTTTATGGTTTCCGTGTTTTGATGACCTGATCCAAACGTGCGGGAATGCTGCGCGAAACACGAGCCGAAGACGAGTGATTTTGCGTGCTTTTCTTAACTCCAGTAACATTCCCGAGTGTTTGGATCAGGCCATCCATGCGCTTGAAAATTATAAAGGAATTGTTTTATAAAATAACAACAACACGGTAGTAATTAGCGGAGGTACTACCTTAAAGTTCCGGTGTTTGAGTTGGCCTGATCCAAACACGGGTTTCGACCAATCAGAACATGCCTTATATACATGTTATTTTATAATATTTAATCATCTAACCGGTTATAATTATATTGTTCAAGTGGGATTATTTCTTTTTACGAAATAGGTCCCAAGAAACGTTTTTGCTATTTTATATGTGTTGTGGCTGTACAGGGTGTTTGTGTTTAAACAGTAATTGACTTATAAATGGACCTTTAACTTTATAGACAAAATTTCAAAAAATTTTGAACTAGGAAACTGTTTTACCACAGCCTGACAAGAGCATCCTGAATTTAGCAAAAGTGGCAACTTTGGATGCGAAATGTTGTAAAATAAGGAAAATATAGCCGTGCAAAATTTGCCAACTTTGCACGGCTATATTTTCCTCATTTTACAACATTTCGTATTCAAACTTAATTGCCACTTTTCCTAAATTCAGGATGGTCTTTCAGGCTGTGGTGAAAGATTATCCTGGTTCAAATTTTTTTGAAATTTTGTCGATAAGGTTAAAGGTCCATTGGACAAAATGATAGGCTTTATAGCTATTTGAAAATTGTTGACGATCAGAAAATATTTAATGCTGTTTGGAGTTTATAGTAAAGAATTTATTAAGTGCAAACTGCTGCAATAGTGCAATATTTTATAATGTATCTGGCGTAGTGTGGAGCCTTAAGCCCTCCTTTGGGGCTTATCGAAACGTTTTGGAAACGATTCCGGCCAGTGGCACTGTTTCTAAGATTTTTAAATATTTAATTTTCTAATTCAATACATATATTATTTAGAGTGGGTTTTTTTTATGATAATTCCGGAGAATTTTCATATGTTTTTGTTTTGCGTCCTGGTGCTTTTTATATCCGCTCAGATCCAGGAGATATTTTTGGACAAACATTCCTTACTCCAGGTAGTTCATTCGCTTGAAAATTGTATTTTAACGCTGGATAAGGTAACGAGCGTTTGAACATTTGGCCCCAGTAGCTAAATTAATGCAACGAGGACCATAAAACTATTGATTCAGGTCATTTCACTTCCCTGAATTCGTTGGAACTTATTAATAGACTTGAAAGAAAATAACGCTTCCCACGCATAAACAGGCACTTGAATCGCGATGGCAAATTATGGGTAGACGGTTCAGTAATAGTAGTCTCTTTTCAATCTTAGTTTTTCGTCAATCGCAACGTCCAGTATCTTTTTTGATGTCTAAACCATAAGTTATTTTTGGTTCCACTTCATGAAGCACTAGTGTCAACGACCGAAGGTCGGGAGGAAACCTTTCGAAATTTGCTATAAGAATTTCTGAACCAATGCGGTACGAGGAATCGCGAAGACTCTCCAACCGTTTCCTTAAACACGCTAGTCTTCGAGGAGCTACTGCTCTCGCCAAGTTTCAGATTGAATTTCGTTTTTCCTTCTTGCTGATCGGAATTGCTTTTGTTGGTAGAAAGACTTACTGTAACAGTCTGTTGTGCGTGATCCTTGAGTGTTAAAGCATGTTCATCTAAAAGTTTTTGTAATTCGTGTGATGTTTTCTCAAATCCACACAAAGAATGGCCGTCCATATCTTGCGCATCGTTTGTCGACTCGTTTGGTGCTAAGAAACTGTTACTCCGAGTTGAATCACTTGAAGATGCTTCGAGAGCCGTTGATATTGAGTTTAAACTTTCTGATTCCAGCAATTGCATTCTTTTAAACCCTATTTGAAAAGCCCTCGTTGTGAAATGGTACAATTCTTCAGCCAACTTGCTAGTTTTCGAGTAGAAAACAAACGCCCTGTACGTACGATCACTGTATTGCTTTGCAACTAGGACAACGGTATTAGAATACGGTGAATGATCTAAGCACGTTGTCACATCTTTAACGTAGACCAACGGAAAAGTCACCAAAGCGTCTTCTTCAGTTTTATCCAAAATGTGTATTTTCTCAGCATCTACGAACACGACGACGTTTCGAGCTCTGCTTAACTTGGTGGTGCTCCCGGTGTATAATGTATGAATGTCATGAATAACATCTGCTATTTCTTGATCTGTACCTCCAAATAATAAATCTTCACCGCATCCCAGATATTGCATCTTGAATTTCAATCCAGCCATGATATCTTCATCTTTATACTGCGACTTTGAAGACACCTTTTGTAATTTCATCTTCTGATCTGTTCTTCTTGTCTGTGCAAAGAGAGAAAGATTAATGACCCAAGTATAAACTCTCCTTGGAGAAAAAGGAAAGCCACTTACGAACGTCGAAAGATACCTTTACGTCCGGTTTACTCTCAAAGAGCCTTGATAAACTAATAAGAGCACTCGAAATATGCATTTTTCTCAAAGTCTTGTCAAACAGATATATAGACAATATAGAATTTTCCCACTAGTAACGTGGAGCGTACAATTTCCATCAAAACTATGCGACGGTGTGTATATAATACATAATAATTACTCGGCAGGCCACCTTTGTAAATAACATTAGTTAAAAGATGACAACAATGTATTCGCCCGAGGTGACCTTATGCTTTATTACCAACAACTGTACCCTAAAGTGTAATCACATTCATTATTGAGAAGTACTCAACAATTTATGCAGAAATTGTTTCCAACAGAAGTCTTTCAGTTCGAATGGTTGTTTTTTTTTCTTAATGGTAATTCGTGTTCGCGTGATCGGATATTGCCTCGAGATTTTAAAATGTTAATCCTTTGACATCTAATTATCCCGCTTGCCCTTGTCTGTTATTCAGCAGTTTTCGACTAATTTTAACGTAGTGGCGTACCAAGTCCGGCAATGATCAACGCTTTTCAAATGCAGGTAGCTACATGAGTTGTTCGTGCAACTAGCTACTGAAATGCGGCTATATAGAGCCGAGAGGCTAGTAACCTGAATAAATATTTGGTTGGCATGCAACATGTGTACGCAGTGCATACTTATTATTAACTTCTTTCATATGCTGAGCCAACTCTAATGATATTTCGATCAAAACAACTTTATTTTAAGTTGGGGTTACTGCAACCGATGTTTCCAACGACTGAGATGATCAAACTCACGCACACTTACGTAGAGCTTTGTATACCATTCAAGCGCCAGTTGCACGAAGTGTGTTTATAAAAGTCATAATTCTTCTTCTTGCAACCAAACTCAAAGTTTTCTCAAAAGAATACTTAATATGTATCATATTATTGGTTTGGCACATAAGGTTGAAATTGAAAGAATCACAAGATACGAGGAGGCGTTTTTAAGTTCTAGATAGTTCGCCGTTTAAGCTAAACGGACTTTGTAGTTCGTACAACCCGTTCCCGTCCCAGTGACCTAAACTCGCTATGAAACATGATATTTAACGTAATATCACACAGACAGACAAAAAAATGACTGCATCAGCATTTAAGCTCGACTTTTAGCAATGTTTTATATATCTTGACGATCATTACTTATGCGCCTAATTACGAAACCGCTAATCACACTCTCCCTCGGTTCCAGTAAATAAATATTCAATTATCAAACCAGTTGAGAAAACAAAGAGGCCGTGGAAACTTCAAAAATAAAACGTCACAATTAGAGAATTAATTGCTAGTTTTGAACAAGAATACTCACAATTAACGTTCATATCATTTAAACCTAATTATCCGAAAATAAACGTAGTAACGTCAGCCTCTTGATAATTTCAAATCGGACCATGTTCAATCAAGGTCAATCAAAGGTCTAACGATAGTTCACGTGATTTATGTGGCGATGATGGTGCACGGTCGATGATCGTGCACGTGATTTAATAGCAATGGTCCAAAACGCATTCTCTCTCGCCCACCCGCGAGGAAAACAGCTTGATTTCTTACGCTTACTTGATGCACTCAGCTCACACCCAATCAATGCGTAGTTCAGAAAGGGGAACTTCGATAATTAGTATATAAGTATGCATGTTATGCTGTACTGTTGTGCATCATTGTTCCGCTAGATTTTTGCGAATAGAACTCTACAAACTTATACCATAAACTTGTTGATGCAAAATTTACTCGGAGTCATGCCTTTGACTGATGGCTGTGGATGGTATATTGTATTAATCTTTGATATGCCTTCCCCACTAACAGTTCAAAGAGACTTTGTGACTCAACGATCCTCTTTCAAGATATTATTTCTTCCTGCATTTTAACTGGAGTGAATTCGTGACATAACAGCAACATTTAGTGGGAAAGGCGGAGACTTTTATGTCTGTATAATTAGCCGTAATCGATTGCAGTTTTTAGACAGTATATGGCAGCAGTCAGTACGACTGGCCGAAATGTTTAATCGGTATCACACACTCCCTCCCTCTTAGACATAGTCTATCCTTTATGGAAAAATATTCCCATAAATTAGCTGTTCGCATAATAATCGGAATGTCGAAGTCGTGCAACTTCAAAGCTGGATTAGCGTTAACTCGGGGTTAACTTTAGCCAAATGTTACGTTTCTACACTTCTATCCGTATATATTTTTTTCAAAATAAATCAAGACTTTCATTGATCCTGTCGAAATTTGTAGAAAATAATTTCCAAGTTTGTAAACAAGTAATTAACAACTATAGCTCGAAAACTTCCGTTAACCTTGCATCAGCAAACTAGCTTGTGAGCAACCAAGTCCAGCACACGTTACATCAAGGTAAATAGGTAACTGCCTTTGTATAAAATTAAGTGAAACCTTTTGACAGATTAGTCGCTCACGAATTTTATTAGTCAGTGCGAGAACTTTCGGTCGATATAGCTAAGTTAATTGCTTTTGCGAGGCTCAGATTTGACTCTTTCAGTACATCGCTATCCCGTGAGTTACCTCGATCTTAATCCTGCGTTGTATAGCTGAGAGGTAAACTGGTCACGTAGCTCATCAAGTAGACGGGACATATTGGTTAAACCTGAAGCCAGTCAAAATGAAATGCCAAATAACTCGAATCTAGACCTTGCTAAATTCAGCATGGATTGTCTTCAACATAATTGTTTATAAAATCAGTCAACATGAACGTTATCGTTCTCATAACGAAACACGACAATTTGCAACTAGTGAATATAGATAAAAATATAAACTACATTTTCTACCTTTCTCTCAACTTCCTTATTCCTTGATGTCATGGTACTCCCGGCCTGGAAAAACACTGCTTTCTTGATCGATAAAACTGAATGTTAGACAACCTCTTGTGCATACAGTCAACCGCAGCCTGATATAAGCACTTTGCCTGGATTCTATTTACTTGACAGGACGCTAATTAACTCTGCATGCAACGCCACCATGTGGAACACATGCATGAGATGTATTTTGCATAATAGCTTATTTTACCACGTTTATCTGTGTCTACCGTTATTTAGCACAATGCAAGACATTGTGCATGATAATGATTAACTTCCGTTTTAAGAAGCGAACCATGTTGTTGATTGACCATTACAGATTCAGCAAGACGAGTCACCCTGACAAGTAGAACCGTGTCCATTTAATAACATCATGAAATGCAAATATTTAGTACAAGAGGCGTTGAAGTGCAAAAACGTCGCAAAAAAACTGCAAGCGTGTTTCTCGTGCAAATATTGCCATATGAAGACGAGCTAAAATTAGTTCGGCTTTTACTGATCTCATATAATCAGCCCCTGAGTGAGGTGGGATGAATATCCATTCGAATTACCAAGCTCTTTAAAGCCTAATTGACCATAAAAACATGATTAGGGTATTTTAATTCTTTGCACAAATAGTCTTACGTCACGGCAACAAAAGGGACTTCGCTTTGAATAAAAGCGAAGTTGCCATATAAAAAACTTTAATCATATGTGCTTCCATGTTGTTTTTACATGTATTTGTCAACTTCGCTTTAAAACATTAGCAGCGCGAAAGATGTTAGTAAGACCAACTAAACCGCCATAGTTACTATAAGGGTAGGTTATATCAAGCTATCAATTAGACGGCTTCAGAAGAATGATTTTGAATCTGCAGGTAAAGAGCTGAACTTTATTACGTACTAAATGAGCCTTGATTATGTATCGTTAATATCTTTTTTTACCTTTAATTAAGCCATAACACTTTTCTGCCCTATGCTCTTCAAATTGTTCGCGGATGCCGCTCTCTTTGCTCTCCATAGCCAGAAATGAACGACATGGTGATTACACAACACCCGCTCGAATCACAATTTTCCTAGTACATTCTATTGAAATATCGCAACAAAGTAGAATTCTTGAGATGCGAAGATGGAATTCGGTCAAAAAAATGCTGCCTAACAAACCT
>JAODVQ020485127.1:0-10215 GCA_025400075.2 Phenganax stokvisi
ATATGACATGTGGTAGTTTTGTAAATCAGATTCTCAAAGAAGTGTGCATGATCCTCCTCTTCATATCTCAAAAAGTGACCCATGTACTATCAAAGCAAGTTGGACTCAAACTTTTGACCTGTACTGTATGCAACTGCCCAACCCAAACCATTGAACAGCCCATTCCAAAACAAGATTAGGAAGAAGGAAGCATTGACACTGGTGCAAGCAAGAAAGAACATGAGCTCAGTTCAGTTATTTCCTCCTGGTACTTATACGTAGTAATTTAAAATTGCATGTAACTCGCATTTTAGGAATCATAGCTCACCGTTCATTTTGATTTTTTAGTGAATGAACAATTTTTGATGCAAGATAATCTCAGTTCTTCAACAAATGAATCTTTGTCAACAGACACAAGTGGCACAACATCAGAGCACCAAGGAAAGCACCAACTTGCTGGACATGCGGTAAACCTATGAAAGGTCAGTAGACTCAAAATGGTATGTTCTGGTGCATTCCATTCTGAACCTATTATTAGAGGTATTTAGTCTCTACCACATTCCATTCTGATGACGTAATCAGTCGTGCCCAAACTTGCCCAGACGTGTTTGAGCATGTTGTGTTTATTTTTGTCATATGATGTTATATTTTGAGAGGTATAAAAACAAGCAACCAAACGAAATCAATTTATTTTGTTTTTTCATAAAATAAATGAGAAGTTTAATGTATTTTGTTTTTTCATAGAATAAAAGAGAAGTTTATAAAAAAATTACAGAAACCTTCTGTTTTATAAAATAAAAGAGGCCATCAAGTCTTGGTCCTCACTTAGTTAATTTTAATTGAGGCCCAAGATGGTCAAAACAAATGATAACAAACAACAACAAAAAACAAACTTCCTAACCAACCTGTTGGTAGCAAAAAAAATAGTCTCTGGAAATGGAGGCTTGAAGAGTTTAGACCTCAAGTCTGAACTCGGAAAAACAAAAAAAAGTTTATATAAATACCTTGACGAAGCAAAACAAAAACTTGATGAAAAAATTATGGTTCAAAAGGTACTCAAGAAAAAGGCAAGAAAATCTGAGAGAAAGTTTAGAAGTGAAGGAAATAAAATTGAAACTGAATTTTGGAAAAAAATTAGGAACAATGCAATGGCTTTACAAACAGACATCAAAAAAGTTCAAAAAAGAGAAATTTTCGACTTGAACAGATTTATAAAAACTGGCGACATCAGAGAATACTTGAGATCAACAATAGATGAGTCAACTAAAAAACCTATCAAGTTTAGACTCAAGAAAACAGCAATGAGAAACAACATCCAAATATAGGTTGTGGATGCTAACCAAAGTATGAACATTACTGACTTTTTCTACGATGCAAAACCAAGCGTGCTGAAGTTAATTACTGAGAAACTCATAAACCACAAGATTCAAATGACTTTGAATTGTAAAATGGTTAAATATGATCCCGCTACAGAAGACAAGAGAACAGACGATGGACACTGCCACAGCAATCAAGAAGTCATCTTACCAGGCACAAATTTAGAACTGACTTATGAAAAAATGATTCAAAAACTTATAGAGTCATTCTCACAATTCCAAAAGAAGGGCTCTGGGTGGCAACTTGACTTTATCGTTAGTTTCGAGATAAGAGCTAGCAAATACAATCCGATCAAGGGGTCTTCTTATGTTAAGACCCCAAAATGATTGCTGATAAAAAAGCAATTATAAATCCCTGCAAAACTCTGACCAAGAGTGTTTCAAATGGGCTGTCTCGATAGCAGTGTTTACAAGTAATAAGGATCCGAGTAGAATTACAAAACTCCTAAGAGAAAAGTTGAATACATTAAACTTTGAAGATATCAAATTTCCAACACCAATAACAGAAGTTGATAAATTTGAAAAACAAAATCCTGGTATAAAAGTTAACGTGTTTGGACACGACAGCAACTCAATATTTCCTCTTAGAATTTCGGAGCAAGAAGCAAACGTAAAACTATTATTGTTAGAAGACAATCATTACTGTGTAATTACAAAAAAATGTGATAAGAAATTTATATGCGATCGTTGTTTAAATGTTTATGGAAGACACGACCTACTTGATAAACATAAAGAATATTGTGACTTACATGACTCTGTAAAAACAATTACGCCAGATCTTGGAACATTTGTAGAGTTTAAAATTTATGAACACACTACCCAAGTGCCATTTATAAGTCACAAAATATGGGACTCGAGTCTACACCTCTGCAAGGTACATTAGAAAATGTTCTTAATTTCTTGTTTAATATTTTGAAATCGAACTTCTGCTGCAGCCATCGCTTGCTTGCAACTCGTTCATGTATTTAATATACAGTGCATGTGCTTACACCGAAATCTACCTTGTGCAAAACTTTGTACATTTTTTAAAATCTTTTTTAATAGTATACATGTATGGTTTGGAAAGGAAAAGAACGGTGTTTTAGTTTCAGTGACTAAAAGTATGAAAAAACAGCAAAGTAAAAAGTTTCTTACCATGGGCCTACAGATAAGGTCGAATATATTCTTAGCTTGCGCAAGGAAAAGTTTGGTCGCTAATATCTCCTAGAATACGCAATAAATCGCCAATCCGTCTGAGGAAGTTTTGGACAAATGTCTTGAGAGCAATATATTTTAATTTGAGAAAAAATGTTAAAAAACCAGCCTCAGAAAGCCGTTTATATGACCCCTCTCAATGTTTATAAAATTCGGGTTTTACGCAATCTGGTTAGCTTGAAGCAAAAATGTAAACAAATGCGCTGATTAGTCAAAAACAAAATTCCCATTGTTATCCCATAAACGGAAGAAAAATATATAAGTTTTACCAAAGACATAGTTGTAGATACATTTAAATCGAAGGAAACTGGCAAACCAGTCCAAGTTAAGAGGCAACTAAGTTTTATAGACTCTTTCCAATTTAATAGTCAAAGCTTAGGCAGTTTGGTAAGCAACCTAAATGGAAAAGGTCTTTACAGCTTAGAACGATACTATCCAGACCACATTAGCCAGTTGTCTAGAAAAGGAGTTTATCCTTCTGACTATATGGACTTGCTAGAAAAATTTCAAGACAAAAGTCTTCCAGCCAAATCAAAATTCTACTCAACTCTAAACGATGAACACATTTCAGATGAAGACTACAAACACGCTAAAAATGTCTGGAAAACATTCAACATGAACTCAATGCGTGACTACCACGACTTGTACTTAAAAACAGAAGTGTTGTTACTATGCGACGTCTTTGAGTCATTCCGAAAAGTTTGCATGAAAAACTACAACCTAGATCTTGCTTGGTACTACACGAGTTCGGGCTTAACTTGGGATGCTGCCTTGACACTTATAAAAATTAAACTTGAACTTTTACATGTTCAAGACATGCATCTAATAATTGAAAAAGGAATAAGAGGTGGCGTATCAATGATTACAAAAAGACATGCAACTGGGAACAACAAATACTTAGAAGACTACGATTCTGCTAAGCCAAGTTCTTGTATTCCATATTTAGATGCAAATAACTTATGTGGTTGGGGGATGATGCAAAAACTTCCAACAAATGGTTTTAAATGGATGACTCCAAAAGAAATTCAAAATTGGGAGAAAATTCCTTGTATACAAGAAATAGATCTAGAATATCCGGAAAATTTACATGATCTTCATAATGACTATCCTCTAGCGCCTGAAAGAGTAAAACCAGACCCAGAAACTGAGATTGAAAAACTAATTCCAACACTGTCAACTAAGAAAACATTCGTCTTACATCACGACAGCCTTAAAAAATATATAGAGAAAGGGCTTGTTTTAACAATGTATATAAAGGCATAAAATTTGAAGAATCTAAATGGTTAAGACCTTACATACAACTTAATACTGATCTGCGAACTGAATCAAATAACAAATTCGAGAGAGACTTTTTCAAACTAATGAACAACTCAGTATTTGGTAAGACTATGGAAAACATTAGATATAGAGTTGACATCCAACTAGTAAATAGCTCTGAAAAAGCTTTAAAGTTGTTCAAGAAGCCAAATTATAAGTCAACAATATTCTCTGATAATCTTATAGCAGTTCATATGAATAGAACAAAACTAATACTAAACAAGCCAATTTTTGTGGGAATGTCTATCTTGGACATTTCAAAAAGTTTAATGTATGACTTTCATTATAATTATATTAAACCAAAATATGCTGACAAAGCTGAGCTGCTACTTACAGACACTGACTCGTTGGTGTATCAAATTACAACTGATGACTTTTACGAGGACGTATCGTCAGACCTAGCACTTAGTTTGATACAAGTGACTTTGAACATCGAAATCCTCACATAACAAAAGGTTAATAAAAAAGTTCCTGGAGTTATGAAAGATGAACTTGGAGAAAAACAAATTGTAGAATTTGTGGGGCTCAGGTCCAAGTGCTACAGCTACTTAGAGAACAAAGGGCAGGTCAAATAAAAAGCAAAAGGTGTTAAGACAAATGTAATCAGGAAAAATATAAGACATGAAGACTACAAAAACTGTCTACTCACCAGAAAAGAAGGAAGAAAAATGAGAATTATAAGATCTCATAAACTCAATCTGTATACAGAATAAATTGATAAAATAGCTCCAAGTTCAGATGATGATAAGTGCTACATACTCTCAGATGGAATAAATACTTTGTCACTAGGACACTACAAACTTCAAAAACAGGCGAAAAAAAAAAATTATATAAGTTTACTGTACAAATTAAATGAGGATGTTAACAGTTTTTAAATCCAGGACAGTTGTCATTACCCCAAGTGTAAAAAGTTGGACAATCATCAGCACTGAAATAGCTGATGTGTGAAGAAGGATAGCTGTTTTCTTTGTAATATAATTCAGGTACATAGTCTCCATCTTTATCATAATATTTACCGATTTCAAATTCTCGTTTTGGTTCAGGACTGTCCTGACGGTCAATTTTAACAGTCCAATACTTGATAGCTTTACCGCTTTTTGCATATTGAGGCACACTCCCGGGATTAACACCAAGGTATTGACTAGCTTTGTAAATGCTCGGAAAACTCATAGATTCTCCAGTAATTTTACTAGTAATCTCTACGGTTTTTGCCATTTTCATAGCTTGTCGACAATGCTTTTCATACTTGTTATTTGGTGGTAATTTTTCAATTCCAAGAGCTTCACACACTTGATCTTTGTTCATTTTACTGCTATATTTAATACCAAGATCTTTTGCTTGTTGTCTTAGTTTTTTTAAACTTCCCATTTATTATATAAAACACAACTTTTCTGTCAAAACAAAATAAGTTTACCAAGTAACCGGCCCCCAGTTAGACCTATAACACTAGAGACAATGTGTTGACATTGTTGCATCTCACTAGAAGGTTTGTAATAGTCGTCTAGTACTGGTTCTTGCTCCCAAGATAGTTTTAGTTGTTTAACTTGGTCATGTAATTGGTCTAAAGCTTGATTCGTCTTATTAATATCTTCATTTGCATCAGACAACTCTCTCCGAACTCTAGTGATTTTGTCTTTCCTAGCACTCTCACGTTCAAACCATTTTTCCTTCTCAAAAGCAAGTTTTTCCAAAGCTAAATTGTGATATTTCATTTCTTTTTCATATCCCGTGCACTTAAGTTTACTGAGCAAGAACCCAGCACCTGCAAAAGCGAATGCGTTGAAAATACCTCCAGCTGCTGTAGACAACATTTATTTGTAGTTGTCATTTTTTTCTGGTATAATTTTCTTGTCTTTGAGGTACTTCACCAACACAGATCCAACCATCACAGCTCCAGCAAGTTTCATCGTTCCATTAACACTTCCCAGTGTTCCCAAAGGTTCGCCAAAAGCTTTTTTACTCAGCATAGAAATTGCGACAGCTGACAATGTAAGCACAGCCGCAGAGTAAATTTGGTTGATATAAGCTGTTTTGTTGTCCATTTATTGTAAGTATGTTTATTTTTCTGTTGGTTTAGCCGAACATCAGTAGTTTGACCTCGTTTACCACAGGTTTTGGTTTTGGCTCAGGTTCTTCTATGACAGGACTAGGAACTTTTTAGTGTGTGTTTGTTTTAACGTTGGAGATGGTTTGTTGTCCTGACAGTTCATGTAACAAAATATTCCAACACCAAGTATAGAAAGTACACCAAATATTGGTAAATATCCCCAGTTGTTGTCTTGTACTTGTTTTTCAAGTTCTTCAAGACGTTTTTTCTCAGCTTCTTTAGCTTGCTTAGACATCTCAGCTTATCTATTTCCTGCTTCAACTCTTTTTGGATCTTTGACTTTATTTTGTGTTGTAATAACTGTGGGTGTAGTTTTTGACTCAGAAGAAGTTTCTTGTATTTTGTTTGTGTTTGTGCCATCCATTTATTTAAAGTTATTTAATTATTCTCTTTGAGTTTCCACCGAAACAAATAGGTTAGATTCATTTCCATAACTTTTACCAGCCATTCTTGTAATTTTAATATAAAAAAATAAGATGACTTTGGTGTCTGAAACTTGACCTTTCAACCAAAATGAAATATTCAATGGCTCAGCTTGAAAGCTGCCAAACTTTGTGACGTCATCACCTGTTATATTAACTATCTTTATAATGATGTTTCCTCATGACCAGATTTCATCCATGCAGTTATTGAATATGAAATAGTAATGCTATTTTAATAACAGTATCATTGTCAAATGTATGATTCAACAGAGTTACTCTAGTTTTGTCGTTAATGTCTGGGAGGTAAATTGAACTAATTGAATAACCACTGTGTATAGTTTTAGGAATCCTTGAAACACTTGTTAGATTTTCATAGAAAATTTGAACAAATATGTTTTTATACATGGACTTTCTTCAGTAGTATTTTGTGGTGTGTAGCCATAGTTGAGTGCCATTTATTTAGTGTCTTAGATTTTTTTGTGGTTAGTTTCTAAGCAAACTCTCAAAATCGTCTCATTTTTGTAATTTGTTGGTGGATTAACTTGTTTAAGTTTAATATACAGCAAGACGATTTGCTCAGGGTCATCAATGAAAGATATTAATTCAAATGACTTGTTTAATACAAATGCATGATTTCCAGCAATTTTCCCAAAGTAATTCATGTTGTCATTACCTCGGACTACGCCAAGGTAGTTTCCAAATATATAAATTGGATTCCCAAGATTAAACTCTTGGGTAGTCTTGTCTTTTTCAACAAGCACTAATTTGTAATGAATTTTAGTATCGCCGAAGAGTTTACCATCAGTGTCAATTGTGTGTGTTTAGATAATTAGTCGAGTGGTGTCATTACAAAAGTCTTTTACATAAGGAACATTTGCCAGAATTCCACTGATCACCTTCGCAGGATCATCCCGTGAAGATATTATTTCATTGAAAAATATATCAAAAGTCCTGCGGTCTATGGTTGTTGTTGTTTGTTGTGTGTGTAACCATAGTTGAGCGTCATTTATTTATTATCTTAGCGTATATATTTTGCTACTATTAGTCCAAATACTAACATGACACCTGCAGCTTCAAACGTGTTTGTTTTGTAAGAACTATAGGTTTACTTGTAAGACTACTTGTAAGACTACTTGTAGGTGCTGTAGGTTTACTTGTAGTATTGACTGAGTCATTTTTACCGAATTTCATAGACATAGTAGCAGTCATAAGTGTGTTGTTAAATCCTTCTACAGGTTTGTCTAGAATAATCATAGTACTCGGAATTAAGATTATTCCAGGACTAATTACCATATTTAACATGACGTTTGTGTCTTAGATCGCGTGTCTCATGTTTGAAACACCTACAGTTGGATCATCTTGAACTACTGTGTCTTGTACAAGTTTGTGAAAGACGCCTTGAGTCTGTGAACTTTTAGCACCTTTGTTAACAATGGTCCACCTAGTTTTTGCTTGAGACCGCAACACAGAATATACATAACTTTCTATAGCTTGTTGTAGTAGTTTTTGTGCAGTTGTTGTTATTCCAACGCTACTAAACTTCACAAATGATTTCCAATCATCTGATTCTGATCTAGGAATTATCTTATCAATATATTCATAGCCAATTCCTAATATTCCCATAGACCTACTATGTTTTGGGAAAACGTAGTGATATTTCCTTATTTTAGTTTTGTCATGTTTTTGTAAAAACCAATCGAGTGACACCTTAGTATGTTCTAGTTTGTATTTCCACACATTTCTAGTTGGTATGTTTTGTTGTATAAGTTTGACGTTGTCATCTGTAACATAAGTACTTAGTTTATTTGGATATCTCAAGAATCTCGTTATATGATAATACAAGTAATACTTGGCAATACTTGAAACAACCTTAGGCTGACTTTTGGAATTGATGTATTCCATGGACATACCAGCTTTATAAGACAAAACATAAGCAGTGACTAAACTCGTGAAGTAGGGGTCTTCAAGATAGTTAAACTTCGATTTTGTTTGGTCACTTGTGGGATTTACCCACTCAATGCCAAGCGGTTCAAGATTACACTTGATATGGTTTTACTCATTAACGTAAATGTCAAATTTCTCAAAGCCTGCTCTAGAATTGTCAACAAGTCTCAACCCCGTAATTGTTCCTCTTGTGTTCCAAATTCTAGGCGTCCAGTACAAAGCGTAAGAATACTTATCCGGGAACGTCTCTGAAGTAATGTCTGTTCCGTTGTCAGAAGTGACGTCTAAGTCTATGCTGGTGTCAAATGACAGGTTTCGGTTAACTATAACATTAAACTCAAACTTGCTTAGGTCAACACTTGGATACTTTTTGGCAAAATTGTCTCTTAGTTTTTGTACTTGAGTGTTATATATTGACATTGCTTGATGGTACTTCTCACGACACACAGCTTTGTAAAATCGTTCATTATGTTGTTGGTCCATTTATTATAAGTATGAAAAGTTTCATGTCGTATAATAAATCGATGAACTTACTGTTTTTAATGAGGAAGTCCACATAGATAAAAGAATAGAAACAACATCTGGGTCTAGATTGGTTCTCAAGTTGGCTACGATCTCTTGGAATTGTGAACACCTAATACCGTGAGAAAATAACTTTATTACCAAAGACAATGCAACACTGCTGCTTCCGGTTCGGTACTTGACATTTGATGACATCAAGAAAGAACTAGCAAAATATAAGATTGAACTAGAAAAACTTCCATACACTGGTAAGACCAAGATATTTTGTAAAAACAACAACTTAAATCTTAAAAACTTTAGTTTGTTGTTGGGTTTCAATGCTAATACAGTGCAAAAAATTCTGCGTAACTGTTACTCAAAATTGTACATAGATGTATGCACCCATAGTTACTCGGAAATTGGAGTCAAAGTAACTCTAGAAATGGAATAGAATACACTCAAGTTTTTGACTTAATTGTACTCATAAATCTGAGTAAATTCTACGCAATATAATGAAATTGTTTACTCAAAAATGGAGTAAATATTACCATAAAAATGAGTACAGGTTACTCAAATGTAATGCACCCATAGTTACCCTTAAATTTAAGTAAATGCTACAATTACACAGCTTGCGAGTAAACTAACTCGACAAGGTGAGTAAATCATACGCAATAATGTGCACGATATACTCAAAGCAATTATGCCCGTTGCAGTGACCTAGAGTAAATCAATATATTGCATAACTTTTAAGTATATAATTAAAACTACACATATGCAATAATTTTTTATTATAAACTGTAAAAGAATGGACATTATAGTAGAACAGCAAATACATGCATACAATCAAACCAAAACTATTTACATATTTTCTAGTTTGTTGACAAATTTAAGAACTGTCCCAGGTAATCTTTTTCCATCGTTAATGTGCAGAACACATTTTTGTAACAATAGGCAAAAGTGCTTGCTCACACTCGGATATTCAAATAAAAAAACGAAGTAACTGCCATGTAGCTTACGATGGCATGCATAAGCAGCCCCTCAACTGTGCATATCACTCGGTTTTCAGCTACAATTGCTTTTTCCAACATCTCGTCCACTTGTCCTTTGACGAGGATCTTTGGATGCTTGCGTTGGGCAATGGCAGCGACCGAATAAAAGTCTGTGTCATCCTATATTGAACAAATAATTATTCTATTAAACGTTTTGAAATGTCAGTGGCAACATAGAATGGAAATGTATTAATGGATAAAAGGTCACACGAGACGTAAGGGAAAAGTAGAGAGAAAAAGGGGATTCTGGGACAAAACGACTACCCCCCCCTCAAGTTTCTCATGTACAAAGTTATATTAATTTTGACTTTTCTAGGACAAAACCT
>JAODVQ020485236.1:0-10214 GCA_025400075.2 Phenganax stokvisi
CAGGCTGTGGTAAAAGATTTTCCTAGTTCAAAATTTTTTAAAATTTTGTCTATAATGTTAAAGGTCCATTGAAGCGTTCTAACAAACGTTGATCAGGTTATTTCCCAACTTCGAGGAGTTCTTCTGAACAATTTCCTAAACTTTAGAACAATCCTTTAAAAGTTTCTAATTTCCTAATTCCTAATTTATTGATCAATCAAATTGCTCAAAAGGAACATATAAAATTTGATTGGTCAAAGAAAGAGGAAGGCAGGAACTTTTTAAAGAAATATTCAAAATTTTATAGGAAATTAATAACTGGTCAACGTTTTTCTGGACGCTTCTGTTGGCTCAAGTGTAAAGATATAATTTTAATTTAATTTTGATGATTATACTATATGTCAGCACGCTTTTGTATTCCACAGATTTGGTGTCATTTATTTAAGCCCTTTTCCAACCATAACTGACCATGAAATTAACGATATTGAATATCATCGTGTAATGACTTCACCAACTTGGAATGGCGTTTTTTAAAAGCTTTTGCGATAAATTGATCAGGTGAAATTTGTAGTTTTAGTATAAAATTAATGGCGAAGATAAAAAGCAAAAAAGCCATAATATAAATAAAAGATAAAGTATTAATTGGAAGAATTAGAAGTTAACGCTTTATCTTTAATCTAAGATATTTTCAAGTTCAAAAAAGATCATGCCTTTGGATTTTGTCCATGCCCACAAAAAGATCAGGTAAACATGAAATGATAAAAGCTAGATTAAAAATGATAGATTACTGATTATTGATTAGGATTATTACCAATTAATAGGGATAGACTTACATTTGTATAGTTCAATTTAGATTATATAATAGATTACTAATGATGACTTGGGATTATCAAAGATTAAAAAGTATAGACTTATATTTATATATTTTCAAATTATATAAAAAATTATAGATTACTAATGATGGCTTAGGATTGTGTTATAAAGGATAGACTAACAGTTATATATTTTAATATATAAAAGCCTGTTTAACTCATCAATGGATGGAACAGTTTGGACCAACATCTTACATTCAACATGTTAAATCTGTTTAAATTCAATGTTGAATATTTGTACTGCTTTATGATGGTTGGAGACCGTTCCATCAATAGTGGGTTGAGTTTGATTTCATTGAAACTTTTCGTCCAATATTGGTCCAACACAGTGGTCCAACATTATCGAATCATTAGTGTTGGCATACATGTTGCATGTGCTTAAGGCTTTCAATAATGGAATAGAAGCCCTCTAACTTACTGAGAATTATAAATGATAAAATAACAGTAAATAGAGGTGCTGATGCCTTCACTGTTTCTGTAAATGACACTGCAACATGTTTCAGACTAATCAAAGAGCACACTACAGTACCAAACCTATATAAGAAAGCAGACAAATTGGTGATATGAAATGCATGATTTCTTTCATAGACAGTATAATAGGAAGTTAAGAATGATTCCAGCTATCAAAGGAATTTTGGTCTAGACAAGAAGAATCAAATCTATCATCACTTCTTAAAAGAGCATTCTTAAATAAGTCAAGTTTCAAAGTTTGAATTCATACCCACCTAAGGCAACCTAAAATTGTCATATTTCTAAAGAACACCATTTTCCGTTCTTCAACCCCACTTCTTTGCACAAAACATGGCAGTACATACAGCGATACACCTCCGAATATTACGGACATGAGCATTTGTGTTTGACCGAGAAAGCTAGCATCCCCACTGAGCATCGTCAGAATGTACTTATTTAAGACAATCGTGAAGAAACTAAACATATACCATAGTCCAAGGAGTGTTGCTTGCTTTAGTCGTAAATTAAGAGCATTTGCAGGTGGATTAGTATCTCCGGCATAAGGTTGGTGGCTTTCCATTGAGTTGAGTTGATGGTGTTCGTGATGAAGATGTTTTATAGTAGTTGCCATTCACACAATTTATCGATTGTTGTGACTATTTACTGTTTTATACCGTGGAGTAACAGAGCCACGTTTTAAGGTAACGTTGGTGCTTTATAAAGTAGTGATATTAGTATAAATTCCATGGCAGGGGTCTAATGACATACAATTGTTCATCTTTCTCAATCACATGTATTTTTAAAACATGTTAACAAATTTCACAAGCCTGGTTGTTCAGCTGCTGCCCCTAAACAAAGAAGAGAAAAGCACTTGGTTGCAGTTTCATGGACACCAGCTTAGGGCAAGGGTGAGGTTAGAGACTCAGCATTCTTAATGTAATATATTTTTTTGGACGGTCAGCTACATAAGGTGCCCGCTGAACTGTACTAGCCCCGAGTAAAGTATTACTGGCATTTACTGCACAAAATGTTCATAATATATTTACCCAAAGAGTAGAAAAACATCCCAGTGTACCTAATTTAATATAATCTGTATAATGCCAGAGAATGACTCTGCCAGGCCAGACAAATTATGAGCTATCAACTAAAATATCCGTCCATTTTTTCCTTGCTCTAAGCGTAGATAGAGCACTTTAAATGATGGATGTAATCAAAACACTAAGTATTTTAAGAACAAGTTATACGAGTGGTGGATAACATTAATTGGCAGATAACTGTAGTAAATAAACGTTGCAATTCATACCTTGATTACCTTCATATATACTAAACTATTAACCAAGTTTATACGCTAAACTGTTGAGCAATAACACGTGAATTCCCAAGGCAAATAACTAAATTATCTTTTAAAATATAGAAAACGACGATCCGCTCGTGAGTATGAATAAATTTTACTACAAAGGGCCACTTTGAGTGAGTGACTTTGATTAGACAATTAAAAGTTGCTGACTGTAAAGCCACGTCGATGGGGGACACTTCGGAACAACAGAGTACACTATTTCTTATTGTACACATGTGTTCATATGTATTCCAATGATATTGAGTAAAAGTCTTATTAGTGTATCAAAGTTTGTATCTGGTCTGTATGCAATATTGTACCGTATTGTACCAAGATTTCCTTGTTATAATGTGCAAAAGTACCGAGCTAGCAACTTGTGTACTAAAATATCCATTTGTGACCCCAAACGTTTCATTAATATTTTCCAAGTGTCGTTTCGCGAACGTCTTGACTGCGTCGACCAACGTTGACGAAAATCTCGCCAAAAAGCAAGGTAGGAAGTGTTTGAACAGCGTATTTTTACACTGCGAAGAGTTGACGCACTAGTAAACGTTCTTCAAGAATTCGGTCACCTTGAGCTGTTGATTTGATGCGAAAAATTGCGATTTTTGAAACGTGTTTTTTATTGAGGAGAGGCAGCTATGGGCGGTATTCTATATACGGGCATGTATTGACATGGCTACGAGTCAGATTTGAATATTTTCTTAGGGAGCTAAATGAACTGGAATATTGAAAACAAGCAATTTTTAGGGCTGTATTCAAACGTTTTAAATATTTTTGGCTGAGAACGCGTCGTTTTTAGTGCGTTTTGAAAGCGTTTGGTGTCATAATATGTCCAAATTCGCTGCATGTGGAATTGAATAATTAATGACGTAACCTGATATATGAAAATGGAAAAAATTTTGAAGTCACATCAGAAAAAGAAATTTCGAAGTCCATTGGCAGGGAGACGGCCGCACAAAACATCGCTTCCACAGAAGTTTAAAGAAAACTTGGCAGAGAAAACTGTTGTGAAGGCAAAACATGGAATGAGGCGAAAGGGGGCAAAGCTCCAGTTTCAGATGGGTGGGGATTGTACTGACCCTTTAAATTTGAACAGCCTCATTGATAGAGATCCTGCAGATGTGACCCCTCAATGTTCGCCTTATGTTGATCGTGTGAAGGAGTTGTCGCCCCAAGTTGTGATAGCACGCGATGTCACTGACCCCTTAAACCTTAAATGTGACTTGTATCAAGATTTGAAAGGGATCGTCGTGGTGGCTCCTGCCAAGCGAAAGAAGAAACGGAAGCGAAACGACAGTGCTTCATTCGATGACGAACAAGAAAACAAGAATAAGAAAGAAGGAGATGAAATGAAAACAGATTCAGTATCACCAAAATTTAAAAAGAAAAAAACTTCAAAGCAAAAAGATGCAAAAGAAGTCAAAATAAAAGAAAAGAAAACAGATGTAAAAGAAGCTAAAAGACTTAAATCGGAGTCTGATGACATATCCGATAAAAAAACTGGAAAAAAATTGGTGGAAGATAGAGATTCAACAGATTTTCCTCCCAGAAATCTATTAGATGCAGGTAAAATGAAAGAATCAGGTTCAACGGAAGAACAGAATCGAATGAATAAGCAAAATAATAAAGAGTTGCCCCACTTTTACAAAGAATCTGCAAAAGTTAAAACTCAAACTGATGTTGCTCCAAAAGTTACCTCAGAAAAACGGGAAAAACATAAAAAAGCTTTTTTATATGGAAATTATAACCGTTACTATGGCTATCGTAATCCAAAGGTTCCGGACGACCCAAGAATCAAGCTATTTCGACGAGAATGGTTTCAAGGTAAAAATATCTTGGACATTGGTTGTAATATAGGAAAAGTAACCTTGGATGTTGCTCGAAATTTTTCTCCAAAACATATTCTTGGAATAGATATAGATAGCTCACTTATTAGAGCAGCTAACAAGCATCTTAGATGCACTATACAAGACGACGTCCAAAAGAAACCAGTCAAATCCGAGTTTCCAATATCTTTCATGGTCTGCCGTGGTCCAATTGTCTCTCGGACATCGCCAACTGAAGGAAGATCAGGTTATCCCTACAATGTGCAGTTTAAGGAGGTATTGGTCTTTGTTTGTTTTAAACAATGAACTATCAGCCAATTTTCTCTAGCTATTTCTTTTGTTGACCCATTGGTTGACAATGCACCTTCTTTTACACAGTTTTTTTTTTTGCCAGACCATAGTTATTCTCCTTAGTAATTGTTCAGCTGTCAGTAATGGGACTTAATAAAAGTTCTGTGGTGTTGTTTGAAACTAAATAAGCTCTATTGGTAGCCAAACGACTTTTACTCAATCTTGATGAAAAGTTTGGGTGTGAAAAATAAGGAAATTTGAACTATGATATCTAATCATTGCCTACTGCTTTTTATTATCAGGAAAACTTTGTCCCACAAACTGACAAAGTATTGGTAAAACAGAAGCCAACATATGATGTCATACTTTGTCTGAGCCTCACAAAATGGGTACACCTTAATTGGGGTGATGTGGGTCTTAAGAGGACATTTCAGAGAATCTTCTTGATGTTGAATCCTGGAGGGCGGCTGCTTCTGGAAGCTCAGCCTTTCAACTCTTATAGCAGGAGGAAGAATCTTAGTGTAAGGAATTTTTGTATTGCTTAAGTTTTGCCCATTTATTTATTGATGTCATACTACGTATATTTGATTCATTCAAATTTTATGTATTGCATGCATTTTTTCCTGTAGGAAAAGATTAGAAAGAATTACGATGCAATCGAGTTTAAGCCCAACCAGTTTGTTGATTATCTGATGTCAGAGGAGGTTGGATTTGCATCATACGAGGCATTAGGAGTTGCAGAAAATATTGCAAAAGGTAAAGCATTTAATGAAAATAATTCGGTTAGCACTGCTGCATAAAGTGCATATAATAGCTAGTTTCAGATTTGACTTTCACTACCATTGCCACTACTTCTCTTTTACAAAGCTCGTCTTTGATTGGTTAGTTAGATAGCAAAGACTCATCCTATTGGTTAGTCTTGGTTCATGGTAGCTCTACTGGTAATGGAGTTCAGATCTGAACGTCGATATTTTTACTCAAGATCGGGGATTGTACATATTTATATGATATCTGATTAGAAGTTGTTTTGGTTGAAAACATACTTTTTCAATTTTTTTTTGAGTGACTTGAATATTATAAATTAGTGCAATCCCTGACCTTGTACAATTTAAATAATTATATTTATTCACAAAAACACCGTTACAGTACATATGAACTTCCTACAATTAACAATCAACGTTTATGATATGTATGTACAATTGTCAATGCATCCACTGACGCATATACTAGATTAAATTTCCATAACATCCTATAGGTTTTTTATAAAATTTTTTCTCTATAATTTCTAGGTTTTCAAAGACCTATGTACGTCTTTACGAAGAGCGTGTTAGGCGAAAGCTATGATGCTTTGGGTGTGAATATCATTGAAAGCCGAAAGAGCAGCTGTTCAGGAACTACTTACGACCATTACTAAGAGCTTATAGAAAAACGTTGAAAACCAGTACTATATGCTTCTTAGGAAACCTTTAACATTTTGAAAATGTTTTTTGACAGTACTTTTGAGCTACGATTCGTGAACAGTCATTCGAACGAAAAATATATCTAGCAACGTGATTGGTCCATTTAAGAGGTTTTCGTGGCGACATCTTTGGCAAGCCAATCACTTAATTAGCTGGATTTACTTTTCGTGCGAAAAAAATCCAGCAACGTGATTCGCTGGCAAAACAATTTGCCGCGAAAAAGTCGAAAGCGAGCCAATCAGGTTGCCAGATTTATATTTCGCACGAAAAATTTCGCGTAGTGGAAAACGCGCATTAATCATTGTACAATTCGAAGCTGCGAAACTTCTACTAATCTGCGCAGCCTATCGGTTTGTTTGTAGATATTTCGAAACCCAGGCTATCAATCGGTCATTGTATAAATCTGTCTTTGTTTCCTTCAATGGTTCGCGCCACTTTTTCTAATGTGCGCTCGACAATTGCTTTAACGTTTAAAATAATAAAGGCCATTGAAAGTATGTCTATGTAGTTTCTCTTTTATTACAGACGCAAGTCGGCGTAGATATTTTGTGTTCGCTTTTTCGCGAACGAAGTAAAGGCAACTTTATTTTCATTGTTTTTAAAATTTATTCAAAAATACCTTTGACAGCAGGCCGAAAATTGTCGTTTAATTTTACAATAATGCTAAAGTCTAAACTATGTACAACATTCCAAAACATTATAAAATTAAATAGTTTATATAACAGCTATTGCTATTTTCCCAGGAAAACTTTTTAAAAACTATTGTCCAAATGCACATATCGTGGGTACCAGGAAAATCGACTTACGCAATTTTGGGGCAGTCGGACATCTGTTAGTGTCTCTTCTGTGCCCAGACGTTTAGGCGGGAAAATCGTCGAGAGAAGATAGTTTTGGCGGAAAACCAGTGCAGACGTCTAGACTGTGTGGGGAAACTTGTCTAGCCGTCTGAACTGGTACAGACGGCTGGTCTAGACAAGGTGCATGTGGGCGCTTTGAATAACATTTGAAACAAGGAACATCGTCATCGAACATTGGAAACTTTTAAAACTTTTTTTTTAAATGTTTGCGCATGAATAGCTTTTTTTGCTTCCTAACCTATCCTAAACTCGTTATTATAGTTCATTTTTTGTAAAGCCTCAGCTTTCATTTGGTTGACCCGCCCAACTAGTTTCAAAGCGGGTCCTAATTTCATTTGTAGTCGTACGACCAAGTGTTCTTCTTTGACTAACATCAAGGCGTAGCCATCGATCTCTTGAGAAACAAAGCTTTCGGCGTACTCACTGCACCCGCTTACGTCTCTGAAAAAAATACTGAAGTTTGTCTAGACCGAAATCTAACAAGTTTATCATATTTAAATCATTCAAATGATTGCACCATATATTTTCATGCAATTATGTAAAAAGTGTTTTACCTCACAAATTCAGCCACTTGCTTTGCATTCCACTTAGCAGCTGGTACGTACTGAAACTGCCACAAACAATCCAGTTCGTTGTCACTTCGGCCTTCAAACGCTTCTACAACAGAAAAACAAAACTAAAATTTAAACTAAAATTTCTTAGATTCTAATCTCTATCGTTTATGGCGTAGGATTCAAAAACATAGCTATATCTGGTTTAGACTGGTTTTAATATGGTGGTAACTATTGTAAACTAAAGACCATTTTTGTTATGGCCGTTTTGCCCGCTCGGGCGGAGCGCACGGTTTTAAACATGCTATGCAGATGCTTTATGCGGTTATACTGTAGAAGCGGCAGAGCAAACATCCGTATTAGGCAACTGTTTGTATGTATAGTTTCGAATATCAGAAAACTTATATTCTAGAGTGTCATCATTTGTTTTCATGTATAGTTGACCTTTTAACGTGGTTTCGTCTACTTGCGTGGAGGCTTCCATTGATCTGCTGACATACCCCTATACACATAATATGAAAGCACACTAGATAGTAAGTAAGCGTTGTTTAACTGTATTGATAGATTTACACTAATGCTTGGAAAATATTAGGGTAAAAAGTAATTAAGGCATCTGCCAAGGTCAGGGATTATTCTTATTGATGATATTCAGTCCTTTAGAAAAAATTGCAATTTTTTGTTTTAATATCGTATTTCTCATTACCAAAAGACAGTATGCTGAGAATAATTTTAAGTTTTCAAATATAACAGTAGTGTCTGTTGTATTGAGAAGTTTTTCATGGCTCCAACTCACTTTGGGCAATTTTCTGAGTGGAGTGGTTACAGCACCCCTCCTGTGAAGGTAATGTTTCCACCCTCCCCTTCCTCGGCCGCCAATGCCCGAGGAACCGCCTCGCTTCGGCATAGGAACACCAAACAATCTAGCACACATGCTCGAGCAGAACTTTTTCGAATCGAACTTCCGAGCCATACTGCCACAAGATCGGCCACAGTATGAACATGAATCTGTCTCAAACCAACCCTCACTTGATTCTTCTTCGCTGGTTCCAAAATCTGTAAATACTGTACGAGATAAATTTTTGTTTGTTGAGAGTGATTCATGCATCATTTTGATTAACCCATTTAGTAGTGAGAGTCTCCCCTTGACTAAAAGACTAGCGTGGTTTGATCATGAATGTTTTGAACTCTAAAAAGTCCAGTGGATATCACTACGATACTACCTTCATTCTCGGACTCAAAAAATGGAGTGCTTATGATGTCTGGTTCATCTGTGGGTAACTTTCCAAACTCGTATGTTTGACCTTTTACCTGATTCGATAAAGATATGATAGGAAGATTTACTCTTTGGAATGGCAGCAACCCCCCTGATGAATAAAATTTTCTGGCATTACACAAAGTAAAATAATTTAATAATCAGGAGGGGCACTGGGACAAATTGCATCTTAACGAGCTAATCATTGATGGAATAGAAACTAGAGTAATCAATTTTAAATTTAAAAACATTTAAAAATAAAAATTTTATCGCATAGTTTTATGTTGCTTTTTCGATTTACTTGAAGTTTTGAAAAACAAAAAATAAAAAATATTTTTTCGGTTTTGACTTTGTGTAGTTTGCTAATATTTTGTGGAAAACTCTATTCAGTGAAAAGAATATTATTTGATGCTTACAGTAAAAGGCCAACTGCTTTCTTGAATGATGAAATTCTCTATGAAATGATTAAGCACACATGGCTCTGGTTCTCCATTACTTGATGTGTCCGCCATCTTGACTGCTGGTTGATTAAAATTTGAAAATTTGAGCGAATTTTTTTCGCACTTTCTAACGCAATTGAACGCTTTTAAATACGTTTTAATGAGACACCAACATCGGAAAACTCTTATCGAGAACGAAAGTCCCCGTCTTCGTCGTAAAATTCTTCCAAAAATACAAAAAGAAATTCGTCGAAAATCACTTTTCGTTTTTCGCTCGCCGATTTTTTATGAATTTCAAGTTTCCGATGTAATTACGAGTGATGGCCGACACCAAACCGAGACAGTCACGACAGATATCCGACACTGAGCTATATTCTTGGTCCAGACATTTCTTGAGCCCAGTGGAAAGCGTATGTTTTGCAAATTAGTAGAAACACGTGCTTATTTTTAAAACAATTTTCAAAATACAATATTTCGTTAAACTTTCATCGTTTTTGCAACGCAATGGAGCTTTTCGAAGTTAAAGAGGACTGCGCTTTCGATGTAGTGATTGTCGGAGCTTGTTTTTGCGATTTACAAACTTTTGTGCATAAATATCCAAAGCCTGGCGATACTGTGTATGGTCGAAAATTTCAAATCGACTTTGGAGGCAAAGGGGCTAATACTTGCACGATGGCCGCGAAATTGGGTGCCAAAACTGCTTTGGTTTCTACCATTGGAGATGATGTATTTGGCAGAGAAACCATCGATAATTTGCGCAAGTTTGGCATCAATACAAATTGTGTGAAAGTGATAACAGATTCTGCTACTGGCATTACTAACTGTAGTATGTATATGTCATTTAATAATAATAATAATAATAATAATAATAATAATAATAATAATAATAATTATAAT
>JAODVQ020485451.1:0-10212 GCA_025400075.2 Phenganax stokvisi
CATAGTAAACCTCGCCCATCCCTATATACAAAGCACTACCGTGCTTTGTGATAACAAAACCAAACCAAAAATGATTCTCAGAGCAGACATTACCAAAGTTCTTAGCTGACCTGACACATCCATTACAGAAGGCAATCTTAGAGGCAGCAGGACATAGCATCAGTCTATCACTAAACACCTCCACCACTGAAGATAGAAAACTCAACCTGCCAGCAGAGAAAACTTATTGAAACCCTTCAATAATGATGGACAAGTTGGTGCAGAGATTTCTGTCCGTCATTGAGGGGTTGTCTGCTCCAGGGAGCAGTAACGGCACTCAATTGAGCGTGCGTAATGTAGAAAGTGGGTGTGGCTTGCATTCCACACCGTGTAATTCAGTCAGTACTTTGATAACACATGAAGTTAATGTTTCCACCACTTCTCCCCACAACTAATCTAAGGTAGGCAGAGTGTTTGGCATGCTAACGTAAAGTTGAATGCATTTAATCCACCCCGCTGTCCACTATCAGGGGAAAAATATAGTATTACACACAGTTGGTGTGCAAAGTTTGTGTACCGTCTGTGATTGAGGATTGTCCTCTCCAGAGGGGCAAGAATGTAGTATATAAATTAGGGAAAGGTGAGTTGGCTTGTCCACTATTCAGGGGTTTTCTGCTCTTAAGGGAGTCCATTATAAGGGGTTTCCCTGTAGCTCATGTCGTTATATTAAAGATCCTATTCAGAGAGGGCACTATAAAGCTATATAGTCATTGCATCCTCTATTTAGAGGCTCTACTGTAATACCTGTTATTGACTGTGATAGATTTGCCGGTAAAGATAGGTCTGTGTGGAGAGGGTTCAGTATCATTGTGTCTCTGGAGCATTGCTTCTGTTAGTGCTGCTGCTTGACCACTCTGAGATGGCTGAGGGAACACAAATGAGAGAGACAGTGTAATAATGAAATGAATTCATAGATTGTTGACTCTTTGTTCAATGATTAGTCCGTATGAGGGATGGAACATTATATGTATGACTGGGATCCACATAGGTGTGTCTAGGATTTGTTGGCCCAGTAGGTACACATGATGGGACTTAGCACGAAAGCACAATACAAACCAGGTGTGCCACAAACACTGACATCACTGCATAACATTTACATATTCCTGACACAAAAGGGGTTTCACAGGGTTCATTAACAGTAGGAGTACACTTCTGTAACCTGTTTTCGGCTACCATTATTCAGTCCTCTCTACAGATGGTCTGTTCTGGCTACAACCATTATTCTGTCCACTTAACAGAGGGTCTGTTTTCAGCTATCATTATTCATTAGTAAAGTAGACTCACAGTGTGATAAACTGATTGTTTGGTCATGTTGTGAATCTTAACAGCAGGAGGAGGATCTTTCTCTATCTAAAGAAAATATCGAGAGAGTGTGACTATGTTTGCATCAGAGTAATGTGTTTACCTCAGTAACAATGACCATAAGAAGAGCCTCAGCACAATTCTTTAACTGTGAAATACACAGACACACTATAATATTTAATCCTGGCCTTTGCTTGGCATTATATCATACATTGGTGTACATGTATCATACCATATATGTGCGACTCTATTTGAGATTGTCCCACATTTCCATTGATTTTTATTGATATGTGCTTGCCTTGAGTTAAATGATCGGTTGTACAGTGGACCCTTGCTAATCAAAACCCCACTAGCAGTCCAAACCCTTGCCAATCTGTATGCCTTGAAAATGTGATTACGTCATTAAATTACGTAGCAAATGCGCATGCGCCATAAGTGAAGCCACATCCCCTTTACGTGAGTGGTAACTTTTGTGTGGTTGGGTTTGCATAGTTTAAGTTAGATATCAGCAAAACGAGGCTAGAAGCCTTAGACAGAGGGTAGTTAAGCCATTTTTACATCATATACTTGATGATGTATATTTCAGTGTCTGGAACAAATTTAGTTATCCAAACATTTTTAAAAAGGCCGCGCAGAGAAGGGCTATTTGGATTAGCGAGGGTCTACTGTAATGAAAAACGTTACCTCGTTCTGATTCTCGTAGATAGCATAGAGATAAACAAGAATGATGTCGAGTGAGAATTGAACTACAAATGTGTAGATATCTCTATTCTCTTTCCTCAGTTGAGCACAACTGTAGAGCCATGAGAACAGGGAGGGATCAAACTGTGGGACAAAGAGTGAAAGAGAGAGGAGTGAAGAGAGAAGTGGGAAAAGCGTACAATATCACTAGCGCATACAGTGTTCTGCCCAGACTTAGCTTAGTGGTGGTTAAAAATCATTAGTTTAAAATCAGACTTGTGCAATTGGTAACACCAATGTACACTAGAGATGTGGTAAAATCAGTTTAGTGGTGGCTAAAAATCCCAAGTGGTGGTTAAAGCTGACCACTGCCGACCAGTGTGGGCAGAACACTGAGCATATACGTATGTGTAGTAATTCTAAAGCACACTATTAGCTCACACGAATGACACAGCCACAATCTTCACTGAACTTGCACACACATAAATACACCATGAAAACACAATATGAAAGTTGCTAAAAAGACAGAGTCACTACCTGCACATAAATATCTAAACAATAGTAGGAAGTAGTACATACTGTATAGTTATTACAGAGAAGACAATGCTAGAAGTAAGTGATTTTCTAGGAGATCCAAGGAACTATATGAGTTGTATGCAACTTGCAAGATGGAACTAAACTTATTTATCTACTTATGAGTGATTCAACACACACGACATACTTCTTTTGGTTGGACTTGAAGAGATAGACAGGTTCTTATGACCCTCGCAATGGATACATCTGATGTCAGGTATTTCACTGCAGCAGGCACATCGCGTTCTCTCTCTGTCTATAGGTCAGTAGATAAACAGCAGTACCCTTCCTGTTTTCCCAATGGTCTATATACTCACCTCAAAGTGCTGTATAATGTCGCAGAGCTTGGCAGCACTCATCTTTTCAGCCAGAGACAATTTGTAGCTAAACCACACCCCCTCTCACTCCACCCACGTGGAAAAGGTCAAAATACGGTGAGTACTTCAGCAGACTCACATGATGTGGAGGATTCCGTCAAGATCGTACGCGAGAAGTTGTTTCAAAACTAAACCTAGAAAATGGAGAGATCCCGAGAAGGTATATAATGTTCTTCCTGTTTTTAACACACTGCCGTGGTTACTCGAGCTGTACGTCGGCGTATAGTAAACTACACTAACATGTAGTGCATATAGCGAATAGTTGAGAAGCAAAAACTATCTCTTGTTCTCATATTGCTGCAGGTCAAACCAATCAAGAAAAGGATAGCCAGTGATATAAAGTCAGTATTCTCTAGAGAAACAGTGGCAGTGGTACACTTTGGAGACATGGACACTGCCGCCTGGACACGCCTCCGTATCAAACTGGCCAAGGACGGAGCCAAGGCTCAGGTTATCCCCACCAAGATAGCCAATCGAGCTTTGGACAACACTCCACTACAAAACATTACCACTCTGTTCAACGGTAGCACGGCCCTGGTCTACGGAGACATGGAGTGTACCAAGAGTGTTCTAGAGAGTATAAAGTCAGAGCCAAAGATGTGTTTGTTGGGAGGGAAGGTGCTGGATCAGTTGTTTACTCCCAGTGGACTGGAGGAGGTGGCTAAACTGCCATCGCTGGGCAGTCTACGAATGGAACTGGTGACATTGCTCAGTCTACCACAGAGTCAGACTCTCTCTATTCTCCAGAGTCCCTCCATCTCCCTTTCTCACTCCCTGTCTATCCATTCTTCCTCTGACTCTAATGATCAAGACAATCAATAAGTCTGATAGTATGTGTAATGTATTGTATTGCATAAATTATACCTCTAGCACATTGCAGTAAATGAGGTATACATGAATGATTGAATAAGAGGATCATGATGCATGCATCATACAGAAGTTTAAATAAAAATGATGGTCTTTCTCTTCTTGCACAGCACACATACATATGTACCTAGCTCCATAGATTATTATATATAAAAAATCCTCCCATAAGGGTCCCCGGGACAGCCTCTTTAAATGCTTTGTTAGGGAGGTTCCATTGTCATATAGAATAAAAGAGAGATAGCTATTTGACTAAGGTGGCTTGTTTCCATGTTCTTCTCCATGATGAATCAGTCTGTATGTGATCCTTCCTGACATACTTGGCTGTGTGTCTGTCTAACTGGTTATATGGGAATCCTTTCACTGTCCTCACCACCACACCTTCAGCTGGACAGCTCCCTGGGTAGACATTTTCATTAAAAAAACTGTAACTACTGCGGAACCTCTGATAAAGGATCATAGCAGGTATTGACAACCTCTTTACAAGGGACACTCCCTGAATACTGACCTCTTCACCTACGTGTGACTATATAAGCAAGGAAGAGTGCTCTACGCATGTAATACAGCAATCGTACCACAGCTTGATTCTTTCAGTTGAATTGCTTGTCGGAGGGTATCCAATGTAGAAAACTGCAGCATACAAACATTTTATACAATGATACATACATTATATGTCACAGCTTTGAATATTATGCTACACATACAGAGGAATTACTAGTTAAAGCTCCACGAACAGGAATACCATAATTACTCTATGGGATATGGACGGATACTACACAATTATTATATTGTATACTACAGTGGAACCACTCTAATTTGGAGCCGTTGACTGTTACACATGTATAGCAGGGTGTCTACTTAGTGTGCTGGTACTAGTAAGTTAGGGACACACTCTACAGAGGTGTCCATTGGGTAGTATGTTGTGTATACCCTATGGAAACTATACATACTGTATAAACAGCAATGAATCGTACAGTTTGTCTACTGAGTAAGGGGACAGTATGAAGGTCGAGTTCCTTGGCCAGCTCACACAATTCATCCCAGTCCATCCACTGCTCACTGTCCTTCAGTCCAGCAAACAGGTAGAAGAATGAAGTTAATCTGTCATATTCTATGGAGTGGACTCCAAACATATTCTCTCCAAACAACTGGATATTGTCCGGTAGACTGTAACTTAGCCGACTGGCCAGTTCTTTTATGGGACCAAATGATGGATGGTTTGCTGGGGAGTTCACTGTCCTTGCATACACCTACATTATTATTGTACAACTACATACATTTCACGGTATAAATTACAGACACCTTGAAAAGGCACCTCTGAGTTAATAATGTGATAGAAAAACCTTTCTAAAAGGAACACGTTTCAGATCTCAATCTTCAACTAAGTGAAACAGGACAAAAGGTCCTATGACGTCCTCAATGTGTAGGGTTAACCGCATTACATTTCCACGGAAGATGCTGCAGTTAGCTCCATCCAGTTTCTCAGTAGCCACAGTTTCCTCTGCCAGCAGTGGTAGAGAGCTCAGCTCCATCTCACCCATAATAATATCATCTTCTTGGACGCCTGTGAAAGGCCAGAGACGAGGAGCAGTGATGAGAGCTTTAAGAAGAATTTAACCTTATGATATACCTGGACTGAACGGGAGGTGAGGGGTTCTTGGGTACTTCTTCACTATCACTTCACAGACACTAGCCATAAGGAGAAAGAAGGCGTGGCTCGTAACCGACGTTTGATATGCGCATGTGCAGCGCTAAATCAGCTGAGCTTCATGCAAGAAGAGATGAATTACGATGTAGTAGTGATAGGGGCAGGAGTAGAGGGAAGTTCAACTGCCTACACTTTACGGAAGAAAGGTCTTAACGTATTGCTACTGGAGCAGGTATTGTCTGGAGAGCCATTAATAATGAGGTCTTTTTGTGAGATGATTGTCTTCATTCTATGTAGTTTTCAGCTCTACACAGTAGAGGTAGTTCTCATGGTCAGTCCAGGATCACGAGAAGAGCGTACGACCAGCCTCATTATGTCCGTATGATGAATGATGCCTACACTCTCTGGAGTCAGCTTGAGAGAGAGACTGGCACCTCTCTATTCAGGTGCTAAGTATTTCACCAAGTATGATAGTAACGTGTCCAGGGTTTAAACCAGTATCAGTGAAAAAGTAGCTATCCATCACTGGTGACTAAGTATGTAAATTTACTTTGTCTTTCTACAGGCAAACAGGAATACTGGTGTTTGGGCCATTAAAGAATAGAGATGTGACATCTACTGCAGAGAGTTTGGCTAGTTCACAAGTACCTCACCAGAGGTTCAATGGTAGAGAGGCTAACAGGAGATATCCACAGCAACTGAAACTACCAGATGACTACCAGTGTGTGTTTGAGGAAGGAGGTGGCATTCTTAACTCCCAGAAAGCTGTTCTCGCTTTCCAGGTCTGCACTTAGTTGTAGAGTTACTGTATTATTGTAAGAGCAACCAAATCTTGAATACTACAGTTGTAAGCTATTTGGTTATTGTCACTCACACACTACAACGCAATCTCCTCTCCTTTCTCTCTCCCTCTCTCTCCTGAACAGACCCAGTTCCAGAAGCTAGGTGGAACACTACTGGATCATCATAAGGTATTGAAGATCCAACCAGGAGGAGCTGTGGTGACTGTACTCACTAGCAGAGGGACCTTCAGAGCTAGACATCTGGTGATAGCTGCTGGAGCATGGAGTTCAGGACTCTGTTCTTCCATTGGACTCAATCTCCCTCTATCTGTAACAGCTATAATAAATCAGCTACTACATACTGTGTGCCCTTGTTACAGTGGCATCCAACATAATTTGACAAGATAAAATCATAGTTAATAAAATGCTCATTAAATCAGTAAATATGTAGGCATCAGTTGATAATGTGCCCAGGTAGAGTTGGGAGTCCATTGGTGTTTGAAACCATTTCATGGTCCTCTCGTGCCCCGTCACGGGGATTTTTATAGGTGTGTAGCACATATCACTTGGCCAAGTTGTGAGCCTAGCGAGTCTTTTTATGGTCCTTTCTTCTTTTAATCCACACCTTACCACAGGTGTTAAGGACTGAGATAAACTACTGGAAGGTGGAGGACCCTGTCGTGTTTTCATCAGATCAGTTTCCCGTCTTCTTGGGTTATACCAGTGAGGATTCAAATGGCATGGATTTCTACGGAATACCAGTCTTTGAATATCCTGGACTACTAAAGGTATAGAATTAGCTAACCCATGTCATAGTCAGGAAATACATTGGTGAGAGCACTGCCACATCTCTCTATCGAGTAGTACACCTAATAACTATATTTGACTGTTTGTCTTATCCAAGTAGTTTTCATGACCATTTTGGCATCGTAGCCAGTTGTTATAGCGCCAAGGGTCATGGGTGAAATGAGGGTTATGAGGATATACACATCTTTATTTTAAACACCATATATACGTACATATGTATATAGCTGTTGTATACTGTAATCATAAAGGATAATACATAACAGCTATGTATGTATATAGATTTTTGGCTTTGTTAAAACTTTTCTAACCCCTATTAATTAATAGCCAGATCCCACCCTCTCTCTCCATGTTACTGTTACTCTACCTCCTCGTCTTCATGTGATAGGTGTGTGCTCATTCAGGACCACTGATAAGAGATCCAGACTGTAGAGATTGTCCAGGAGGACCAGCCACAGTGGACATGGTCAGACATTTCATCTCTACCACTTTTAAAGGAGTTGTCACCACTAGTCCCAGCATCACTGAATACTGCATATACACTGTGAGTATACCTACTGGTACTGAGGTCTATAATGTAACACGGATTAATTAAGCCGTACTAAAGGTATCCTCATCGCCAGGCTCTCTCCCTCTCCTTGTTTTATGCATGACCTTTGAACTATTGGGAGAGCCTGGGATGAGGTAGTCTCGGGAACCCAGAACTCAACAAATCATTCTGAGACTAAGAATGAGGCCAGGCAAAGGGTGCCATTAGATTCATCATATTTACAATACCAAATCCAGCTCTATGGTGTAGCTTGTACACTTGTATATAGCACACTCTAAAGCCTGGACATTAGAGTACCTCCCTCTCCTACTCTTTCTTCATAGATTGTCCCTTTATAGAACAGTATACTTGGTTTGAAATGAGACTGTTTTATCATAGCTACTACTATGTTTTGTGTTCACTTAGTGTTTATATGTCAATACCCTTTACTCATTCTCCTTCCAGATCACTCCTGATGCAGATCCAGTCATAGACAGACATCCAGTGTATAGTAATATCATCATTGCTACTGGATTCTCTGGTAAGTTTTATTATCTACCTCCTATCTTTCAGATAACTTGAATGTGTCATTGTCAGGTCATGGGTTCAAATTGAGTCCAGTGGTAGGGAAGATGATATCAGAGATGGTGACTGGAGAGACATCTTCTCATGATCTCCATCCATTCAGAGTGGCTCGTTTCCTTCCTCCACAATCATCTCTCTAAGACTTTTGCCTTGCTTTCTTCGTAATATAATATCAATATTATGTAGACATGTCTTTTGTGCTTCTAGAGTGTTGTCAATCAATCTCTGCATGAACGAAGAAGGCGTGGCTCGTTGTGCCTGCGCTCCAATAAGAAATTGTCACATACACTCAACCTGTGATATAACGAGGGAAGGGGAAAAGGGCTATCGTTATGGGCAACGTTCTCGGTAAAGCCGCGGCTATTGACTTTGCCATACAGTGGAGTATGTTTCTCCTGGCTGCCTACCTAAGGACGGAGAAATTCTACGATGCCACTGGCTCTGCGACTTTCGTGATTCTCATGCTTCAGTCGCTGATGCAGGTCCGTCGTTTCTTTCCACGTCAGATTGTGCAGTCTGGGCTGGTAGTCACGTGGGCCACTCGTCTAGGCTTCTTCTTACTGACCAGAATTCTGAAAGACGGTAGAGACAGCCGATTCAATCGCGTAAGAAACAACCCTCGCCTTTTCTTCATCTACTGGACTGTGCAAGGTGATTGGAGCTTAATATGGCGTTACTACATTAGCTAGGTGTTGCTACTAAGAATGGCAGATCTTGATCCTTAGATAAGTATCAATACCTCAGCTAATAAGGGTGGCTCTATGTGGTAATTGGATACTTATTGAGTTACCCAGCTAGCTAATAGGTAGCTAGCAGTCTCTCTGGCTATAAGACGGTGGAGAAAATTTGATCTGAAGCATAATGTAATGACTTTAAAGTATACCAATTGATATGTGTAATGTATTATGTGCAGGTTTGTGGGTATGGCTGACGGCTCTTCCCACACTGATTCTAAACTCCAAGACAGATGATACTGAGATCGGGAGGAGAGACTACATTGGTTGGTCCATGTGGCTTGTGGGAATGTTAATTGAGGCCATTTCTGACTACCAGAAGTACACCTTTCGCAGTAATCCTGCCAACAAGTAAGCCAGCTCTTCTTATTGAGTCCCGAAAGATGAGGTTGAAAGTCACTGATGTGAGATATTATATTACTGATATAAACCACATGTGTGAAAGAAAAGCATCTAGGCCTCTTTTTTGAGTGTGCATGTCTGTTGCAAGCTAATTCCTCCCCTAGCACTAAAGTGTGTTAGAGCGTCGAAGTGTTTCTACTTGGCAAATTTCCACTTAGTGCGATGTACAATACAGAGATCATTTCAATTTCAATCTTATGAATATTTAATAATGATCGCCTTGGACAAAGACGAATTAAGGTGTATTCCTATGGGTCTAGTAATGGTCCCTGTTTTTTGGGGGTTTTGAATATTTCCAAAGCTTTTAGATTTAGTAATGCCTGCTGTTGCCTAACACAGGGATAAGTGGATAGACTGTGGTTTGTGGAGCATCGTCCGACACCCTAACTATCTCGGAGAAATCCTCCTCTGGACCGGACTGTTTATTTCTGCTTCCTCTACTTTCAAGACCACAGACTACATTAGCATCATCTCTCCGGCCTTCGTGGCCCTGCTACTGACAAAGGTGTCTGGTATCCCAATTCTAGAGAAACAGAGTCTGAAGAGATGGGGAGGTGATCAGGGGTATCTTCAATACATGCAGAGGACCTCTAGACTCATTCCCTACATCTACTAGATAATACAGTGTGGTGTGTGACTGATAACTGGATCATAATAATATGTTGTGTATAACTGTAATGTGCTCTTCTGCTAAAGCTGCACTCTTTTACCAGTCATGTTACCTTGTCCTGACCCTCGGCGTTCATGCGCTCTAGGGAGCTTGCAGCTCATTCCACACGATGGCTCCTTTGCCTTCATAACCATAACAGACTTACCAAGTATAAATATTCGTTACCCACAGCTAGCCTAAGCATGTGCTTACATCATGCTAACATTCTGTATCACGAAGCAC
>JAODVQ020485559.1:0-10212 GCA_025400075.2 Phenganax stokvisi
ATTTTTCCCACTCATCACAATACTGCAAAGTTTCAAAGAAACTTTGCACTAAAAATGAATACGGCTTGCTGCAAGTTTTCCCTCAGTATTTCTCTCCGACGACCTTCAGCAAGCGTCTAGTTGTGTTAGGTATTCGCCATAGGTTAACATCAATGACGCACATTTGCACTCCCTTTTCCACAATATTTTAATTTGAAGATCACTTTATGCAAAATGACAAACTTCCAAAAACAACTGTGTTGTTAACAATGACAAACCGGCCAAATGCAAGGCTCTGATAAGTTGCTTTGTTATAGTGATGTTTACAATACCTTACCTTTGGTGAGCGTCAATGATTTGCTTCTGAGCCTTTTCCATGCTCCAAAACCAAGCAATTTTCTCTTCTTTACGACTTTCAGACAACACACACACGGATCCATACTTTAGTGACTTCCACACAATATCGCTTAACCTTTCTTGTCCGCTTCTATTGTGGTAAGGAATTTTTCGTAACTCTTTCATGACAACTAAGACAGTACGTTCATACTCCTGTTCATCTCTACTTTCATGTCTTCGTTTACCTAGCAGTTTTCCCTTATTTTCTTTAGAGGCAGCTAGTGCGTTCAATTTACCTTCAATGTCATAGTTACCAATCCATTCCCAAATCCAACGACCAATGTCTAACCTAAATTTCCGACGGTAAATGCCCTCTTGGCTAGGAGATGTAAGGCATAGTGGTTGAACGCCAGTAATTTCTAGAAAAATTTTTAAATTCAAAATGTTCTTGATGTGATTTTCAATAGTGTCCACATATGCATCCCTCGATTCTCTTCCCTTCTCTTGATATCTTCGTCTTCTTTCTGAAACATAAGCGTATATTACAACAAAGTAAATGTGTATCTCACTCTGGAATGATAGCTCGACTCAATTCTGAACTCAAGCAGCTGAAGCGCGCTGATCCATGGTAGTGTCAAGGTGAAAAATAGACAGTTCAAGCAAAAAATGACGGACTTTAAAAAGAAAAGCAATTCTTCGGGGAAATATATGCATTTGAATAGTACTCTGTCAGAATTGGACACTAAAGTAAAGGATGCAGAAAATGAAAAAAGGCCTTTTAACAGCAGTTAGGTTGCTCCAATCCAATCCAATCCAAGCATGTGACGGATAGAAAACAAGATTTGTAAGATAGTAGGGACTCCGGCTCACAAACTGAAAATTCAGTGAGTACGGAAATAGTCTTGAACGATAACACAGTAAAATAAATTTGATGTTTCAACAACAGATGAAAAAGTTGACGAAGTGGAACAAGGTGATCCAACACAAAGCGAAACGTAAAGAATTTTTTAACCTCAACACTACAATCTATTTCGGGAACTTGTCAAACAAGTGATGGTCCCCGGGGAACAAGTTTACCATACCCGGCCAATTGTTTCGAAAACATTTTTGTAAAAAGTGCACAGAAGTAAAATAAACCTCGATATATTCCTCACATTCTGCAACAGCTTCATAATTTTAAGCCCTTACGTGCCCCACTCCACAATTTGTTCGTGCTACACTCCCTTAACTTCTTCAGCAACGCATTTCCATACTTTTCTAGTCCTATAGTCCAATGATCATGTACCCCACAGTTCAAAATCCTCTTAGGCACACTTTTCCATTCTCGCGTAGTCACGCAATGTTGCACTCCCATGGTCCTACAGTCCCATACTCTTGAACTGCCAAAACGCTCATATTAATACACCTACTTGCACATGCTTGTTCCACTTTTTGAAACCATTATTTCCTATCTGCGTATTAATATGCATGTTTCTGTACATGATGTATTACTCTTTTTATGCCGTGGAATATCATGTGCTTACAACAATGCGCAGCAGCATTTAAGAAAGTAAAATAAAGCACAACAGCGTGCAACAGTGATAGAATGCAACATGCTATGCATATGCAATTGCTGTCTCACGGTTTTCACATCCTCACCGTTTTTTACCCTTTCTTCCCTTGTTTCTTGCCCTTCATCACTTCCATTGTCTTCTTCTTCCTCTCGATTCTTAAAGCAATCATTCTCTTCGCTTTCGTCCTCTTCATCATTTCCATTGTTTTCTTCTTCCTCTCCACCCTCAAACCCATCGCTCTCGTCGCTTTCTTCTTCATCTTCATTTTCATCGTCTTTTTCCCCTCCTCCCATCTCAAATAGTTCATTAGTTTTGTTTCGTTGCTCCAAAACAGTTTTCAATTCTCTCAGGTCTTCGAAACCTGAAACAATAAAAAGAACACTTTGGCTCTAGGCCAATGGCAATTCTTGAGCCGTAAAATCGTAAACACGGAGCAAAAAACATTTCTATTTTCTATAGCTTTTTTGAGATTCAACATCACCTTTTTCAAATCTGGAATCAAAAGATTGCGACAGAACACGACTTAATCTAAAATTTTGTTCGCAGGTTCTTAAATTTCGTCTTAAAATGGAAAAATATCAATATTTGAATATTTTCCTGTGAAGCTTATACTAATTGGCCGGAGTAATCTACATTTGACTGCGTTTCGACTAAAAATTACTCATTTTCTTCCTTTGATGTTTCTATTTGAATCATTGGTTCGAATCTTCTTTTTTACTGTTGTTCAAAATGATTTTGTTACATGTATCACGGTAAACATTGGACAAGAGCGCGCTAGAGACAGCTGAATTTCAACATTACAGTTGGGAGAAAATAGTTGCATTGGTCTTCTTTGGCAAGGGAGAGTTTTGTTTTCGACTAATCACGGCCTTTGTTTCCATTTTGCCTCTTGACCAATCTAGTATGGCAAAAAAAAAGGCAAAAATTGTACACAAAGCAAGTGAGAAAATATTGCTGTTTCCTATAGCTTCCTGAGCTTCTTCTGCAATAAAATTTTTGAAGCTGGAACCAGAAGGTAATGATTGAACACTTTAAATCTAGGTATTGATGGTGGGGGGTTTAAATTTCGACGTAAAAGCCAAACAGGAAATGCTTGGAAATTTCCCTACGTAGCATGAAATGAATATGAGTAAACCTAAATTTGACGTTTCAACTAATAATCGCTATTTTCTCACCGCTTTATGTTTTTGTTCAACAGTTCTCGTTTGGTTTTCTTCAACATGATTTTGCATTTCTAGTAGTTAATTTGCAAACAAATGGCTGCATGCTTGTGGTCTAGTGGGAAATCTATACAAAAATATTGTGTGAACTAATACATTGTATAAAAGCGCGATATCGTCCATTTTTTTACTTCATTCATGTAGCAAACTATTTTTTAAAAAAAGCGAAAAAGAATGTGACAAAAAGAAGAAGCAAAGAGAATATGTTAAGCAAGTTTCAGTTGCAATGCAGTCAAATGCAAGTTGCTCAAATTTGTACGCACTACATAGGGAGATATATTTCAAACATGGACATTTTCTGTTCTAAGACAAATTTCAAACATTATTACCCTAAAGTTTTGGACGTGATCGTGTTCTATTATGGCCTTTTGGTGTCAGCTTTGAAAAGTTAACATTGAAACTCTCAAAAATTTTCTTACTTGCTTTGTTCACACTATTGCATTTTGTGCACGGCAATTGACTAAGTAATAAAACAAATGGCAGCATGTCGATTTTACCAGAATCCTTTGCGCAAATGATTTTTATATGCGATGGAAATACTTAAACGAATCGTCTTGAAGTCGAATATTTACCAGAGTCGCAACTGATTCTGGTAAAATCAACAAGCCACCATCTTTTCATTACAGCGGATTGGTCGAGACCAAAATGTAAACAAATGCTGTGATTGGTCGAAAACAACATTTTCGCTTACTGATCATGTCTACAGGAAACAATGATCCAGTTGCCTACATAATATTGTACTGAATTTTAACACGAGGTTAGGTCACAAACAAATATTTGATAAGCGTACTTTGTGTTTGATGGAGAATCTCTTCCCCAAATGCGTCCCTAAAGAAGCTGGAAATAATATCGTATTCATCCTTGCTATGGTCTGGAAGCTTTATTCCCAACACACTAGACAATTATAGATGAAATAGAAATTCAATATTTAATTTTCAACGATCTATAGTAATTTATTCCTGTGTCAGGCAAAGTAAAATATTTAATAATTATTGTGGACTAACACGTAATGGGACACAAGACTCCTGCAATAGACTAATTCGACGATGAAGAGGAGAAACTGAATCACCGTAGCTGATCAGAGAAAGATATTTTATTGTGGTGTAGTGAAAAGCTCGAGGGAGGCAAAATAAATACTTTAATGAATTAAAGCCCTGCCAAATTTTCAAATTTTCTGTTTGCAGCATATTTATTCGTGAAATCATTAATTATTAATGCGGCTAAATTACAATCACAGCACCAGCGTTTTAGTCCCAAGACAGCAATATCACACTTGTCCTTGGATTGTGACCTTTCTTGCACGTCAAAGCTACATCAAAGTGAGGCTAAGAAAACGAGCATCATGGGATTGATAGCAAGCTTGGCTCCTTAGCCTCACTTCCAAGTAGCTTAGACGTAATTGCCAAAAAGATCACTTCTATCTCATCCGAAGAGCGCACTACAACTCTGTTACATAGACTTTACATTGGGTAGCGTGAGCGCGTAATGCCGCTATAGACGACTGAAATGATCTGGAAAGGGTTCGGTTAACTGATGATAAAAAGTGCAGTTCATTTGATCAATTTTCGATTCCACGTCTTTTGGGATTTTTTTCCTTAATCCAAATTAGATTTTTTAAGGGAACTGCAGATATTCTTTGCTTTCACCCTGTTTACCTTAAGATGTTGTAGCCGTATAGTGTTAAATGTTTGTGCTTTAGAGATAAGCTAGACTGTCAGGTTTTATGACCTGTATTCATAATGCTCGTTAATGTCGAGGTTAATGTGCTAGCTACTCCTGTTTAGTAGCACAAAGCCATAACATAAAATTTGCTTCCATCGACATTCAATTAATGCATAGTGGTATGCCGTATAATACTGTTTATAATACTTCCTGCTTCATATGCTGATGCATCAATAATTGCAATAATAGTATCATGTGAATTGTTATTACTTAGCAGAGGTTCGGAAAATTTCGCTTCCCTTGCTTTGCATGTCTACTTTTCGCATTGTTGCGAGAAATTTTATGAAAGGGTCCATACAAGCTTCTGCAGAGGAGAGTAACCTTATAGCCAAGAGTAACGTTGAACCAATGTGAATTCTAGCACATAACACTACATAGGCACCACATTGGGCACTACATTGCAATTGACCCCTACTCAAATTCATCACCTAGAATTAGAAGTTACAAGAATTAAGATTTCTTGTCTTTCCAACGCAAAAGAATAACTATACCACCGGCAGTCCTCTGCAGAAACACATAACAGTTGTTCCCGTCCAAAAGAATGAAAATTATCTGCAAATTTCTTCAGAAATGTCGATATTTCATGACCAATAGACTTCCCGTGTTTGACACCAAAGCTTACAATATCAATTATTGCAGTGAGATTTAAAATGATCATTTTATTCGCCGCCATTCCATAGAAGTGTTTTGAACTTCTACGAATTACACAACTATATATATGCTTATCCTACAGCAAAAAAAATCAGAGCCAGAATAGGAAAGCAAAAGAAAAATATAATTCATCAAACATGATGAGTTTAATTGTAATCATACTAGGAAAACGTCAATCATGCAACAATTGCCTTTGAAACCTTTGAAGATAATACTGTTTCATTGACAACTCATGATCAATGCAGAGAATATATGCGTGCACAACTGTGCGTGAAATAAATTGACCCAATTAGCCTTTCTCACACTATGCGGCCAGGCCTTATCCGCAATATTTGGATGGCAAACCGTGCGGGGCCAGAGAATAAAAACAATTTTCAAGAGCGAGTTTTGAACAATACTATCGAAAGTTTTGGCAAAGTTTCGTTATAAGAAATTACTTTGAGTAGAGGTTAACAGGTCTGTTGTCAAGCTATATATCTTCAAACTGCACACACAAGGAGTTTCAATTTATATTTTTAAAATGTGAAGGAGAAATAACTAGTTCAAGTGCGATGTAGTCTCGCGAAGCCAACAGGGTGAGGAGTAATTTTCCATTTTAGTACACAAAGTTTCACACCAAAATAAACTTGCTTTTTTTAAATTGAAAAACTTTACATTACAAAAAGGTAATCATAAGCTCTTACTTAAACTAAAATTACAGTTAAAAGGCAACTTTAGTAGAGATTTTAAAAGGCTTTGCTGTGTTTTTTGTCAAATGGTCGCCACATAACTGCTATGCCCGGACGAATTAAATGTTTTCTCTGGGGCTGCAGTAATTCGTCGTACAACAAAGACAATGACAATGCTAGTTTGCATCGTTTACCTCTAGAAATACAAGGGTAATCGAACAGCATGATATAACTTTAAAAACCAAGCTTCCGAAAGCACAAAATGCAATAATTTGCAGAAAACATTTTAAGAATGGTAGACATGAGTTTCGAAGGGAATTGCATGCCTCTATGGCAGCTTCTGCCAGTAAAGCCTTGTAAAAAGAGGAAAGCTCCTAGTAAGAAGGCCTGTTCCAAAGCCTAAGCCAAGTTCAGAATATTTCAATGTGTATAAAGAAAAATTATTGAAAAAGAATTTCACAAAAAAGCAAGCTAAATCTGATAATATGAATCAATGAATCAATATAATTTAATCAACCCAACGTGGAAGTTTATTGGGTTGCAAAACTTCACTTTCATGAGCATATTCTTTTGGTTTTTCATTCATGTCTTTTTATTTTAGTTTTTCTCTGGTTAAGTTTTCCTCCAGGACAAGTGCATGTAGTTGTTCTTTCGAACTGCCATGGAGACAATTCCCTTCGAAACTCACGTCTACCATTCTTAGGCCTGGTTTACACTGTCAAAGTTTCTGTGATCAAAGTGGAAATTTCCAAGAGGTAAATCTTAAGTTTTCAAGGATTTGCTAAAAATATTTAAGGAACTGGTACTGTGCTCAACCCTGAACTACTTCACTCTGATATTTTTTCCAAATTTTTCAGAACGTAGGATTTCCCTTTGAAAAATTCCAACTTTGGTCACAGAAACTTTAATAGTGTAAACCGGACCTTAAAATGTTTTCTTCAAATTCTTGCATTTTGTGCTTTCGGAAGCTTGGTTTGTAAAGTTACTGTTCGTTTACACTTATATTTCTATAGGTAAACGATGCAAACTAGCATTGTCATTGTCTTTGTTGTACGACGAATTACTGCAGCCTCAGAGAAAACATTTAATTCGTCCGCGGGCATAGCAGTTATGTGGCGACCATTTGACAAAAACACAACAAAAACCTTTTAAAATCTACTAAAGTTGCCTTTTAACTGTAATTTTAGTTTATGTAACAGCTTGTGATTACCTTTTTGTAATGTAAAGTTTTTCAATTTAAAAAAAGCAAGTTTATTTTGGTGTGAAACTTTGTGCACTAAAATGGAAAATTACTCCTCACCCTGATGGCTTCGTCACACTACATCACACTTGAACCAGTTATTTCTCCGTCACATTTTTAAAAAATCAAACTCCTTCTATCTGCAGTTTGAAGATATAGCTTGACAACAGACCTGTTAACCTCCACTCAAGGTAATTTCTTATAACGAAACTTTGCCAAAACTCTCGATAGTATTGTTCAAAACTCTCTCTTGAAATTTGTTTTCATTCTCTGGCCCCGCGCAGTTTGCCACCCAAAAATGGCAGATAAGGCCTTAATTGTTGCATAGCGTGAGAAAGGCTAATTGTCAGCACTTTATGATATATAATCTAATATCTGCCTTTCTAGTGTTGAATATGTTGAAAAAATTTATGGCCATGCAGAAAGGTAAAGGATATACTAAGTTTACAGTATTTGCATGATATGTGTTAACAATTTCATTCACTGAAACTATATTTGTAGTAAAAACTGAGGCACTCGCTTTCAATTGAGTAAGCCAAAATTTTATTTTTAACAAGAAACCTTCCTATTGCACGAAACCACCAAAAACTAAGGAAATTAAGTTTTGAAAAAAAAAACTTCACTTGAAGTAATTTCACTTGACCAATCAATTCTGGTATGCTGGTCCGCTGTCAAGAAGATAATGACCATGCTTGCCTTCACGCCTTATTTCACACTCACAATAGGCACCTAGTTTTTACTGACATAAAAAGTATAAAAAAACACGTGGTTTATCGTATTTGAAAGTGTGTAACAATAGAGATTTTTAGATTTTTAAAGGGGAACAGGGAACTCCACCCCAAAAATAATTTATGTCCAAATGAAAGGCATGACCTAAATAGTTTCTGGGCGAAGTCTTTTGTGCTAGTTCATTTTTGTTAGCGTGATATTGCGTCCAACATACGCGAAAATTTGCAAAAAGAAGCTCGCTATTTTGCCAAAATACGGCAGCTCCTAAACTTCAGGGGTTTGTTGTTTTGACGTCGCTCGAGTGCTTCCCTTTGAAGAATGAGTGCTTGAGTACTATAAATTTATTGTCGTGGCCTTTCATTGCAAGTTATTACATCGTAAAATTTTATATATTCTACGGCTTTGTCATTTGTTTTGCTTGGAGATATCGATGCTCAGGTCTAGCACGTTTGTAGTTCACTCTCTTATCAAAGGAAAAGTCAATGCGGGAGTCAAAGGAGCCAAATATCGGGACGTAAACATGAATTTATCTGCGTTTATAAGATGTCTTTGACTCGAACACTGTAGTTCCCAAATCAGAAGCCGCAGTATTGATATAAATCGGACTCTTGAAGTTAGAAAGCAAGACGATAAAGATTTTTATAAAATTGAGATAGTTTAATGTTTGCCCTATAATGCAGTTACTTTACATACCAAGCTGTGTTCATTCGTAGTTTCTTGTCACTACCGTTGGTTGACCCAATTAAGTTTCAGTAATATGTATTATAGCAAACGTATTTGTTTGACATGACATTTTCTATATAATGCACCATTGCGTGGTGCCTAACTGTAAATTATCATTCCGGTGTCAAGCGAAATTCATGACCCTTGCGAAATACGTTTAACACGCGTGACTAATCACGAATTTAGCGTCTATCACGCAAAATACATGAAGCTTGCAAATGCATGACGCTTGTAAAAAACTCCACTCATTTGACTCACAAAAATGAGATTTGATAGAGAGTTGAACTGGTCATTCATTTGTTCAACAAAAGCGAAGAAATTTTCGCCATGCAAAGCAGCATTTATAGAATTAGTAGTTTTGAAACCATCTAAGTGCAGTTATGAATTTTGTGCAACGGATTTTAGCTGTACTCTGTAAATTTTTTGTCTGGAGCAAGGAATAGGCAGAGTGGTCTTGAAGGCATTTTCACTTGCATATGTAAAACTGTGTTTGTCTCTCACATGCTGTTGGTGTAGCCGCTTTAATAGTTTTCAAACTTTATCACAGCTCAGTTTATATACATTGTCTCAGCAGTTACACTCCCCCCCCTTGCCCCCCTCCTGGGAGAGTCTAAAACCCCATGTACACCATTCTTTTACCGAGATCCTTGGTATTAAGTGTAAGGAGTCCAGCAAAAAGGCAAAAAACCTTCCAAATTACCAGTAGATAGAAGTTGAGAGTAACTGCGGTGTGTCCAAAACTGGTTGAATCACTTCAGAATCCACACGATCGCCATAACTGCTTGAAGATTGTGAGTTTATCGCTATTTCACAGGGGGGGCACTCCAAACTTAATTATGTCTCCGTGGCAAGGTTGCCAAGACGTTGCTAAATACATGACCGGAAGTAATCGTGACACAAAGTTGCGCATGTGCAGTGCTGTTGTAGTCATGAATTTCGCGTTACACTGGGACTGGCTTGAAAATATACAGCCAATCAATGAATTACAGCCAAGCAGTTCACCAACTTACGTTGGCGTTCGACAATCAGATTTATATCAATTCTTGGCTTTCTTCTCAGAAACTACAACGCACGGGTCATAGACATTATAAACGCAGATAAATTCATGTTCTTCAGGCCAAAATAGGTCGCGATTTCCATAAGACGAGTCTAGACGCGAGCAAACTCGTATACAAATAGTCAAATTCTGGTAAGTCACGACTTATTTGACAACTATCGTGGAACACTCCACACTAAACCCCTATTCTTATCTATGTTGCGACTAACTAGAATTTGAAGTAAATTTGACCAATTAGGGGGTGTTTACATGAGCCCTACAGGGAGGGCTAGCCCTTCGAGGCGAGATCTCGCGTGCTAATTAAAATTCTAAATAAAAATTGTTTTCGTTTACA
>JAODVQ020485669.1:0-18002 GCA_025400075.2 Phenganax stokvisi
AGCAAACGAAGATGTCGTGACGAGTGAATCCGGTATAGTGTAAACGCGGCCTAAGCACTGCTCAAAGAGCTTCTATAGGTTACTGGTGGTAATTTGTTTACTAATATTTTAATTCGTGTCCCATCTGTTCTTTTGAACTGTTTTACAAGCGCCGATCTGTACTTAATATAGATTATTTACAACAAGAGCAATGACTGAACTGTGTTGATGTCTTCTGCACAGAAGCGACAATGATCGCATGCAAAAAATGATTGTTGTTAGTTCATATAAATCTTGCTGTGCAAAAATGAAATATATTGGACCACGGCTATTAACGTTGTTTTATAATAAATTGATATGATGCAGGGAGCAAGTGTCTTTGTTTCAAGTTATAGTTTGTATAGAATACATTTTGAGCGTAAAAGATATCTTAATTTTATTGGTAGAATGGGAAGACTTTGGAAACTTGGTTGTCTGTCTGTAACTGTATGCATGGCGCTTTGCTTCTACACAGGTCTGTATGGTCTGTATGTTTTATTGTATTGTAAATGTACTACATGTTAGGATGCATGTTGGAGTAAAACTGCCATCCATGAGCTGTTGGACATTGTGTAGGTTACTAGTGAGGGTCTCCCCTTCACAAACTAGTTGAAGGTGTTAAATGGATGAACTCATCATCAGGTTAGGAAGATTTAAATACATTGACATGTACATTTGAATTAAATCCCCTCTTGGTCCCTTCCCATCCACTAAATACCACAATATGTTGACTCCATTTCTGAATATTATTGTACATAGTGCAATGTTTATTCTTTCTACGGCCAGATGATTTTAATCCATGAAGACAATTGAAAGACAATCCACTGCACTTGTTTACTTTACTCTGTCAAATGCCAGTTAATTTAATTGTTAGGGGAAGACCCATGCAACTAAAAATACAAATGTCTAATCATCCTCTAGGTAGCCCTACTTGCATAATGCATTCTCTAAATACTTGGTAGCCATAATTACTACACTTGTTTTCACTACATTCATTGACAGGTGTTCACTCCCAGTCATCTAAAACAGTCACTGCTAATGTTGGAGAGACTGCTACAATTTCTTGTTCTTTAAGAAACCCATCCTGGTTCAAAAATGGAACAAAAATGATTGGAAACTTTAAAGTGAAACCAAGGGGAGACAAATTGTTTATTTTCTGCTTGGAATTATCAGATAGTGGTGTTTATGAATGCAGGAATGGACAAGATACACTGAGATCAGTATATCAGCTTGTTGTTAAAAATCCAGGTGCAATGTAATTGACTTGCTTTTCATCTTAATTAGCTTGTATAGTACAATATCTTTTATGTTGGACAATGCTTTTACTTGCTGTTAGTCATGCAGGAAGTTGTTCCGTTGTATCATGAATTTGTGCTTGATTTAGCACCTCTGCCAAGGTGGTTATTGCAAATTCTGATTTTAGAATTGGCAATTAATCGAGAGCAGTGATTGATTGAAAATTATCTACAATGAGTTCATGTTCATTTGCACAAAAATCTAAAAAAATGACAAATTGTTTTGATTAAGCAACTCATTAGTTTCTCAGGCATTTAATTTAGGGTGTCACTAAATCCAGCATTTACAACATCTTGTATTTTATTTGTTAGAGAATAAAGAGTTTTTTCACATTTACAATGAAGGCCTGGATCAATGCCTGAGCACATTTGTTGAAGATATTGTTCTCGCACCGTGTGCTTTGCACTCTTGTGAACAAAAATGGATGTGGACTAAAGATAGAAAGATTGTGAACGTGAATGATTTAATTTATGAACCTAAATGTTTATCTACCGATCAGCCAGCAGTCAGTGGAGGTCTTGTTCATCTTGAAAACTGTTCTAAGGCTTTAAACTGGGAGTGCAAGGGTGATTCATTAATTGTTCAAAAGACGAGTTTGTATTTAAACTATAAAAAGAGTGGTGACAATGTGATTGTATTTGAAGTTGCTAGAGATTGGGTAAAATATATCACTCGCAATAATCTATGTTTGGATAACAGAAAAGGTACCAAGTGTTTAATTCATTTTTGGTTCGTACTGTATGCTGATAAGTTACTGGTTTAAAGATAATTTAGGTTTTGTTTTCTACAAAACAACTGTAGGTTATCGAGTTTTTGGCCTAATGAAATTTTACACCAAATAGAATGCGGAATGCGGGTGTTTTAAACGTGCAAATCGTTAAATGGTTTGCATTATTTTAGCTTGCATATTGAGGTATAAATAAAGCTGCACCCACGTGACAAATTTCGATCGCAAGGCTGAATTGTCATATGTTTATGAATTACTAATTTATGCTTTTTGAAGTAAATTTTTTTCTAATATATATCGAGAGTCGACAGGCCATTACAGTGTGTTTAAAAAAAAAACGGAACCTAAATTAAGCGTGAATTTTAAACTCGATCCATTTCAAGCCGTTAGAAATCACATAATAAAACGTTAAAAAGTAAAAAATATCAAAGTCTTCTTCGCTGGTTGAAATGCATCGAACTTGTTTGAAATGTATGCATAAATCTATGTTCCGTTGTTTTTTTTTGAGACACACTGTAGTTGACAATTTAATGTTAGTTGAAAATATTTGATGCAGTATACCCCGAAATAGCGTAATTGATGAGTTTTAGAAGTCTGAAACACTCCATCTCGAACTCTGCCGGAATTCTAAAGTTCTCGCGCGTTCACACGGGACCGGTTTCGCAAAGTCAAAGCAATTTTGCGGCCGTGTTTACTCTAGAAACTTCTTAGACTTACTGTTTTCGTTTCATCCTGTTTTATCATTGAACATTTTAAGCGCTAAACTCGTCTGTTAATCGTTGAACTTCAAGTCGCTTCTGTGCGGAACCGGTCCCATGTGAACGGCGCCTATGAAAGCTCCCTTGTTGAAATCTCTCTTCGAGTTGGACTTTGACGTCGAGCAGAAAAGTCCTCTGTCTCGTATTTGAACTATTGCATTGTTTTTTGAGCTCTTTATGACGATGTTAGTTATACAAAATGTGATTGGTAGACGAAATACTATGCAGTGTTTGATGGCATATAGAAAGAGCAAACGTACAGAATATATTACACTTACCAAATATCGGTCCATCGTGTAGGAGTCCGGAAGGATGAAACAGAGTGTAGTGGACAACTTTTGATATGCTTTTTATACTGCCGATATTAGTTTAAAAGTATTTGTATAATTCGGCCGAATAGTAATGATGTATATTTATATTATTACAGCTATTGTCACTCCAGCGCACGTTGTAACCACAGAACGTGAAGCAATTACAATTTTCTGCAAATACGAAAATTTCTTTAAACCGAGCTATACTTGGCTGAAAGATGGTAAACACGTCAGTAATAATAGTGGTTTAAGTTTACACGTTGATTCCGAGGTCCTGTTCTTGCCCTTCACGTACGAAACTAGCTCTGGTAACTACACATGCGTGGTGGAAGATCGAGAAGGAACTGCGAGCGCCACGGCAGTTGTGGAAATTTATAAAGGTAGGTAAACTGTTGTAATATTACGGAGAGCGTGCATAACTCGGAGTTATGTGCGCGTAGGGATAGATAAAATGTTTTGAAAATCCGAACGAAGTATTTGCAGCCACTAGAATAGGTTTTATCAATATATTAGGTACTAGGATACAATATATCAATGTTACATAAATGTACTGTTTATAAATGAGTATTCGTTAAAACCTCTCTATAAAGAAATTTCTGCCTTTGTAAGTTTACGAATGTAGACGACAGCAATCTTTCATAACTACATAGTATACTACGTTGCTACATTTTAAAAGCAAAATTATATGATTTTGTTTAAAATATTCAATCCTTTGTGGGCAACGTCTGTTCAGTGCTAGTGAGCGCTAGCGCCAATCAGTTATGGATAATTTATGGCACATAGCCATTTGCGTGAACGGAAAAGCATGTTTATTTTATTAGGCTCTGGCACCCTTAGAGAAAAACTTATACTAGCTGTGTTTGAAGTTTTTAAAAATTTTGCGATTTAATTTTCCATTAATAATCTTTGTTTGTTGGAAAGACCAAAATTGATTTCAGATGAACAGGAAGATTGCTCGACTATTTAGTTCGAATTGCACAATTAATTGATATTTCTGACTAAACTGGGGGGACTTCCGCCTCCCCCAGCCCCCCTGCCTCGTACGCCTATGGTGGTAATGTTTGTTATCGCACGAGACATTTTTTTCTTCTAACTTCTGTATAATGTGGGAATCTTTTAATTGTTACAGTTACATGTGAGACTGAGACGAGTGGAATATGCGGTCTTGCATTGAATCGATGTAAATATAGCCTCTCGCAAGTAGTTGGCTTTCGTGTAGTCATCCTGAACATACATCTCATTTTTCAAGTAATATTTTGTCGTTATAGTTAACCCTACTGAACTATATCTTCTTTAGATCCCTCCGTCATTCGTCATTCACTAAATCAACAAACTTTGTTTGGTAAAGATATCTGTCTGACTTGTGAAATGTTTGCTAATAACACAAATTATGAGGTGATTTGGTCGAAAGCTGGTAGTCCAATCTCAAAGAATAACTCTCGTTTTCAAATCAATACGACATCACGAATATTTAAAAAGTTTTCTGCTGAACTTTGTATTAATTCCTTGCAAGTTGATGATGCTGGGATGTATTCATGTGAAGTAAAATATTCTGCGAAGAAAGGAGCTTCTGCTCTAGGAAATGTTCAAGTTTACAGTAAGTCTAGTTTGAAGACTTGGGTTTTAAATAGGATTCCAGTTGTGTTTATTTAGTTGCTTTCGTATCGAGAGAGACTGGAACGAACTTTCATTCATCCTGTTGTTCCAATATTCACCTGATTATCCCCGATTACAACTAGTTTAAGTTAACAAGCTGTTTCTTATTCTGAGAGTACTGTTTTGATTTAGAAGAACACAAAGGAATGCGTTCTCACTTCCCTTGCTATACTGTCAAAGTCGATCCAAATTGGTAGCAGTTAGAACGCAAATTTTACAATGTAGTATCATTTGCCATTTTTTCAGCTAAACCCGAAGTTTTCATCTACAAACTTGAAGAAAAAGACTTGTTGATTTGCAATGCTACTGGATTCCCGCCACCTCATCTTATTTGGTACAAAAACGGTGAACTCATTGCGAAGAATAAAAATAACGAGAACTCTTTAACGACTAAAAATACTGGAAGTGGTAATTTTACATGCGTTGCCTCCAATTCTGCAGGCTCATCATCTGATTCATTTGTATCTGCAGTATCAGGTAAGCCGTAACTTCTCTCTGTGACTAATTCTTTTGCTTCACCGTGATTTGCCACTTGCTGCAAATCGTTTGACAGAAGTTGCGTTTTCAATATGTAAAAAGTCAAATACCAAAAATTCTACTGATATACTGGCGACTTGGCAGAAGCTTCGCTTTCTCACGCATGGGATCGATGAGAATGACTGACTGGAGAGTAATGTAGACTTCTATCAACATTATTTGGTCAAACTACTTTCTTCAGTGTGCCGTTCAATTACATCCATCAACATAAGAAAACTTGCCATAAGTGTCGTATGTTTCTGTTCGAGTTTCATCATTATCATTGTACTTACTTAAAACTGTATTTTAATGCAAACCAGACAAAGTCATTAGATCTTTTCGTTCATGCGGAAGCAAACTTGTACGGGGTGAAGGCGTTCTTGCTTGGTATAATGGCACTACAGTGCATGCAATTCTTGGTAACCCAATGTCAAATTATGTTTCTCGTCCACGCTTTTAATGGAAGAATTCAGGTTTGGCACGTAGGCGTTTTAATAGAAAATCACACTTTTGTAAGAGCTCATCGCGCCATGACGAGCGAAATTGGAATTACCTTTTAAGCGAGGAACGTCCTAGAAGAACTTCATTAAGCCTGTTTTCCACTAGGCGGAATTTTCCGTGCGGAAAATAAATCTAGCGACGTGATTGGTTCGCTTCGCGGTGAAATACATTGCTAACCAATCAGTTTCGTAGATTTATTTTCCGCACAGAAAATTCTGCCTAGTGGAAAACAGGCTTTACTGATTTAGAAGCTTCAGCAATTCGGCTTAGTCTTCCACGTTTGCGGCGTTTCCGGAACAAGTGAAAGGACAAAGCTGTTAAATACAGTGAAAATATCATTGACTCAACGTTTCTAAGTTTCGATTTGAAACTTTTAGTTGTAGAAGGTGATGATAAAGGGTTTCAAATTTACGTCATCATTGGTTGTGTTGCTGGTGGAATTCTTCTGCTGCTTCTAATTATCTTAATTATTTGCTGTTATTGTCGACGAAAGAAAGAAGTAGTGCAAACTAATAATAATAGCGAAGGTGTCTATCACACTGTTCGTTATGCAACCATGGTAAGGATCGAATCATTTTTCACTTCTAATATTTATAAAAACTAAAACTCAATGACTGTATACTCTGTATCAAAACACTGCGGCGATATTTAGTTTAAGAATTAAGGAATTGTTTACAAGGCTGACGTCGTTAAATTGGCTGAGAATGTTCAGCAGTGTCGTCCCAGAGCCTGCGACTTTTGGCCACTGATTGTTGACCAAGGTGTCACGTGCTCGGGTTGGGTTCAGTTGATTGTGTGTTCATATAGCCTTTCTCAAGCTATGCGACCAGGCCTTGAAAATTGCCTTTTTTGGTGGTAAAATCATTCCTTTTGACCGTTATTTCATCAAAGCAGCAAATATAGAATTTTGTGCTTATCGATAATGTTTAACACATTTTCTACCTTCATGCATGTTAAAAATTTCTATTAAATTGCCCATTTGATTTCACACAGAGCTGGCGACAGTCTCAGGTTTACCGAAAAATAATTAATTTGTTTCAATTTTTGTTTTATAAAGCAAGAGATGCCGTATTCAATTGTTTTCCCACCTGAAAATTGCGGATTTAAGGCCTGGTCACTTAGCGTGAGAAAGGCTGATTGCTTTGAATCAGCCCTGTAAACGAAGTTATTTATGTATCCAACATGAGAAACCAGTGGGACGGCGAATTTTGCTCTCTCCATATACTTTTAATGATACAGTTTTGTGAGGACTTGTGCTAAATTCTACTTAATTAATGGATTGTGCAACCAGTACATATTAGTACTGTTTGCCATTATTAATTATGCCTGGAAAAAAAAGTGTTTCAAGGAAATTCAAAGTTTATTCCGAGTTCTGCATATTTTCTTTTATTTAGCCTGGTCAGACATCTACTAGTCAGTCAGAATACACGACAGTTGATTTACCTCCCAAGCAACGTATTGAATTCCATCCTCGCACTAGTACAGATTCTGGTCATAAACAATTTGGCATCAAAGCAAAGTACGAGAGTCTGAAGCCGCGCGCTAAAGGGGAGTGGGAAGTACCCTACGAGTGTGTCAAGTTGGATAAGAAACTGGGGGAAGGTCAGTTTGGACAGGTTTGGAAAGGAGAAATTTTAGCCAGAAAGGGATCAAGAACTGTTGCCATAAAAATGCTTCGCCCAGGTAATTCAGTTCTCCACAAATTTTTGCGTGGGTTCCTTTTATCTCTGCTATTCCAGTTACGTTTCAGCAAACCTTAGAGTGAGTTGTTCAGATTAGCTCTAGTCCTGCGTTACAATAACCAGCTGTTTTATCTTCCGTCTGCTTATTGGAGAACTTTTCAAGTCAGCTAAGCAGTTTGAAAATTTGCTTCACAATTTACGTTAATCCATTTCAGGTTTAGCTGGTTTTAGCTTAAAAGCTTCTCACCTTTCGCATCTGAAGTAATACGCTATTGTTCGAGCTTTTGTTTCACGTGCATATAATACTATATGATATTATTTATGTTATTTTGTAGAAAATCCTTCAGCTCAAGCTCGAAGAGCTCTGATCGATGAATTGGAATTTATGAAGACAATGTCGCCGCATCCAAATATTGTTGGCTTAGTTGGTTGTTGCACCAGATCAGGTTGGTGCAAATATGCATGGTGACATTATATCTTGTCGAAAGATCTTTATATGGTATACTGTAGGTGGGATTAATGTTTATGTTGCTGTATGTGACCAAGAATTGTTTTGTATCTGGAAACCAGGGCCTAGATTTAAGGCCTAATGGACAATTTGCATTATGAACTAAATTTTCAATTTGACAAAGAGCAGAGAATCCAGCTAGAAAGGCATTTTATATTTAGTAAACTTGCAAAGTTTGGTTGTGAAATGTTGAAATATGCGGAAAATATAACGTTGCGAAGTTTGCCAATTCAATATATTTTTGAATTCCGTGTGGAAATTCCTACCATTTTCGGTGTAATAATGGTAACAATCTCCACACATGGTGCAAAAATATACAAAATTTTCAAGCTTTTGCAACCAAACTTTGCGATTTAAGTAAAAGTAAGATGCTCTTTCCAGCTGTGATGATGGATTTACGTACATTAATCTCTACTGATAATGCAAATTGTCCATTGTAACTCTAACTCCTAAGACCTTAGGTATAGTTGTGATCTGTTAACTGAACTATGCCGAAGGCGGCAGCTTGAAACACCTTTGATACGTATCGACACGGCTACTTTTATCGAAGTCTTTCGCAATTCATTTTCTGGTTTCTTTCGAAACGCCTCTGGATTTCATTTCATTTAAAATTGTCATCTTGATAGTTACGTGACGGCTACATGAGAGTATGGCTAGGTGGTGAAATAGTATCCAAGTGAATATATTGGGGTTTTTTTAGCGGATGTAATGATTATAGTGGAGTTTGTTCCTGGAGGAAATCTCAAAGATTACCTTCTCTATAGTCGTGGTAACAGCAAGGATACTTATGCAAATCTTGCGCCATACAGTGCAACCTTGACATCGAAGGATTTGTTGACATTTGCGTACCAGATAGCAAGAGGAATGAGCTACTTGGAACAAATTAAGGTAGACTTTTATTTTCGCAAAACATAATCGTTGTATTATACGTTTGCAAAGACCATATGCCACGCAGGCAGCCAGTTGTTGGCTATTGTACTTGTGATTCAACTCTTGGGTGGAGAGGAAGGGAGGGGAAGGGCGTGAGTAAATATACCGTTTTACGGTCCCTAGGTCTAGACTAGAGGTTTTACTTGGAAGAATATCAGCAGCAAAATGCTGTTGAGGTCTTTTTGAAAATTATTCGCAAATGTACTGAAAAAGTTTCGTCAATGAAGATTATTTTTAAAATTTTGCCCAGAGTTTATTACTGCACGACGAAATGTGACAAGTGACAGCGTAAAAATGAAAATTGAGCTTCCCAGTGAAAATTTTGACATTTATGAGACCTTTGAAATTTAGTTTGTGTGTTTCGGTGAAACATTTTAAAATATTCTATAATCGTATGAAACAAGATTTTTCTTTCAATTATTAGTGCGTGCACCGAGACCTTGCAGCTCGAAATATTTTAGTGGGTGACGACAAGACTTGTAAAATTGCCGATTTTGGTCTGGCCAGAGATATTTACTCTGAAAATTATTATCGAAAGACCAATGGAGTAAGTTTGAGATCATTGTATTATTTATATCATCTTTAGCGATGGTATTTGAAGTAGTTCTGTATCGTTAAGGTTATCTTCCATTGCAACCAGGCTTCTTCCACGCACGTGGAGAATTTATTCAGTTGTTTTATTTCGTCTGCTAGGGTCGTCTTCCTCTGAGGTGGATGGCGTATGAGTCGATATTCAATGGTATAACTACGAGCCAAAGTGATGCGTAAGTAACAGGTTTTATAGGTTTGGGAATTTTTCAATTCTGAAGAAATTCTTGTACACTATAAAGAAAACGATTTGTGATGAGTGTCCTGTACATGTGTTGATTTTGAAGACTAGTTTGCTGTACAGACTGCTTGATTGGATGTTCAGTGTAATACAGTATTGTGATTCAATTTCGCAATGAAATTCGAAATTCAATTCTTTTAAATTGAAGATCCATCGAATTCATGAGAAGAGTTTTGTATAAATAGCAAATGCACAATGTTTGAGATCATGTAGAGATGCAATGTTGGGAACTTTCTAAGATCGGGAAAATGCTTTTGTAGATGGTCATTTGGTATTGTCTTGTGGGAAATTGTTACACTGGGTAAGTTAGGTGAAATGGTTGCTTCTTTATAGCTACTTTTACCCTGTTGCCTCCGAGTTTTTCTCACCACACGTGCAAAACGGAACACGTGAAAGAAATGCGTGAATATTTTTGTTTAAACTGAGTTTTGCGACTTTACACAACGAATTCAAAGGCTTTCCGACATCATATATTTATAAAAATCGTAGTTGCTTTAAAAAATTGATATTCTAGCACACAAAAACATATCGTGTTTTCCATTATTTCACTATATTTTCGAAATCTTTTAGCTTGACTGGGGCGCCATATTGGCTTCAGCCAATCACAGGAACTTCCTTATGGAGTTCTCGTTCCAGACTACTTATAGCTCACTGCACAGGATTGAGATTCATTGCACGAGTACGCTCCATGTAAGAACTTGCATGGCGTTGGATGACTTTAAGATTTGTGCGCTGTTTCCTTTCATGCAGACTAGTTTCTCACCATAGATTCTTTGTGCCATCGTTAATTAGAGAAATGATTCTAGAGAAGTGATGGGAAAGTTTTTCAGTACAATGTATAAGATTCTCTGTGCCAAATGTTAAGGTGGAAATCCGTATCCAGACATGAACAGAGATCAAGTGATTGACGGTTTACAACGAGGTTGCAGGATGCCCAAACCACACCATTGTTCAGATGAAGTGTAAGTCATTGGTTAAAGATACACAATAACCTGATTATCGATGTGGCTTGTTTCAACAACTACTGACTTAAATGGACAAATCCCATTATAGACTAAATTTTGATCTAGGCAAAAAGAAGTAAATTCATCTACGCGTGCGCAGCTAGAAAGAACGTACTAGATTTAGTATAAAATTGCAAAGTTCGGTGTGAAATAAGGTGTAGAAAATATAGCCCTACAAAGTTCGCAAAGTTAGTATAATTTTTTATTACGTACGAAAATTGTTACACCATTTTTGAGCCGAAAATGACCTGAGAATAATAACAATTTTCGCATGCAATAGCTTGTTTGCAATCGCTTGATTTTTTAACCAAATGACGGGCAAGTCAACAATTTTGTTGACGATTTTTCCCATATGAGTGGCGTGTATTGCCATAAATTAAAAAGGGATCAAACCTTTATGTCTTAAACTGTCGTTGAAGTCAACTAAAAAGTATTTAACGGCAATTTTTGACATACTTGCCCGTCACCTAAAATCTCATAATCACATGATTGAAAACAACCCATATCAAATTTGCAAACTTCACAGGGCTATCTTTCCCGCATTTTACCACATTTCGCGACCAAACTGCCGCAGTTTTACAACATCTAATATGTTCTTTCCAGCTGCGTTGATAGATGTACTTCTTTTCCTAGATCAAAATTTATGCTATAATGGGATTTGTCCGTTATAGCTTACTGATATGGCATTGTTGGGACAATTTGTTCAGAAAACTAATTTGCTTCTTGCATGCGTTGGTTAAAGTCAATTTCGCATATGAGCCATATGACCAGTTCGATACAATACACATTTCAATGATGAAAAATCTCTGCAGTAGACGTCATCAGAATCACTCAGAATTTATTGTAATGATGTTATAGGTTTGCTGTAATGTGGGAGTGTTGGCAACAAAACCCAGATAAACGACCAACATTTGCTGAACTTACAGCAACTTTTTTACGTCTTATATCACTTCAACAGGTACAGAGTTCCCAATTCCAAGTTTTACTTCTGCAGTAAAGACAATTATTCAATGCTAACTGTTTGGAAATGATGCGAAAGGACATATATGTATTCCTTCTTCACCATGCTTAGACTCTGCAGCTCTTCACATTCCTTTCGTTACATCTGTTGAGCTGTCAACTTTTTAGTCACATGTTTTACTCTTTTTGTCTTTACCATCCATTTCACACGATAGCAGTATCAGTTTTTCCCATACTGAGTTCTGTATGACACTATGACTTGTGTTCGAGTTCACTACGACGTGGGGGTGGACTAGAACACAAGCAAACGCCCTGATCATACGGAACCATTGTACGGGACCGATCTTGCGAAGTTTAAGTATTGAATTCTACCATTCGCGGTCGTGTTTACTCTTGAAACTTCTTAGACTTACAGTTTTTGTTTAATCCTGTTCTATTATTGTAGTTTGAAGCGCTAAACTCGTCTTTTAATTGTTGAAGTTAATGTCGTGGTCATGATAACCAAACCGTTTTCCATTTACAAATTGATTGTCCATGTTTTATGCAGTTATAGAACCACGCATGCAAGTGTAGGAGAACGAGAAAATATTAGAGAGAGAACAAGCCCTTGGTGCGAGATTTTCCACAGCCCCCTCCCCCCCAGTGTTCGTTCGACTGTATAGAAACTAGGGAAAAGTTTTCTCATTCCTTGACAAAATAACTCAAGAAAAAGATTTTATTTGTTTATTCTTTGGTGGATCGTCAATTTCGTTACTATTTAATATTTTTCGTATATAGCACGTGTTAAAATTATTTTAACGCTATTAAATTTAAAGCACCGAGGCGAGAAAGTTTTCATGTTTCTATGGTTATAGAAATACGCTTTTCGACCAATTAGGACGCGCGTACTATAATATTATATCATGTATGTTTTGCTTTTAGATTTTTATAAACATGGAAAATTTCGGTGAAGATGATTATGTGAACGTGGGGAGTTATGAGGAGACTGGGGACAACTAAGTCCTTTTACGATAAGTGTTTTATCACATCCACTACAGTGTTGAACTTCTTACATAGTTGTTCTGTTATTGCGTTGTATAACGAGGGGGATTTCGTTTTAGACCAATCAGAGCATTTGCTTACATTTTGCTTTGCAACAATCAGATTGCGTAAATTTGGGACTACTTTCGCGGAAAACTCGAAATATAAATACAAACATAGGGTATTAACAGCTCATCGGGATGTCTGGTTTTTCAACCTTTTAGACTCGGAATAAACGAAATTTGGCAGAATAATAGTTTTACTAAATATTTCCCGTTAGCATTTTCGGTTTATTGCCAGTTATAAAATTATTTTCACTCGATCGATGGTTTACAACAAACATTTGCATTTTATTGCCTGCGCGGGCAAATTTAACCAATTTCGTTATTTTCAGTGAGAAACTTTGAAAACTGGACGTCCTGATGACCGTGATAATACCCCATATTTGTAATGAAAATTTCGAGTTTTCCAAAGGAAGTCGCAAATTTCCCCAATATGATTGGTGCAGAGCGATAATGTAAACAAATGCACTGACTAGTCCCTTGTTACAACCGGGCCACAGTTGAGAAACTAACTGCAGATGTCCGACTGGTCCCAAAATTGCGTAAGTCGATTTTCCTGCGATTTCAACGGCGGCCATTAACCTAGCAAGTGCCCTACAGAAAGGCATTCACCCCCTGAACAAGTAATTTTGGAAGTGGTACCCAGGGGGTGACGGTCTCTGTTTAGGGCACTTACTATGTTAATGGCGGCCACTTACGCCAAAATCATAGGCTTGAAGACTAAGATGGACATCTGTTAGTCTCTAATCTGTGACCGAGCCGATAGCAGCGTTCCGAAAATGTTGAGCACTTCATTTCGTAATTTTGAAGAGTTCGTTTGAACAATACCCTCACATTTTGAAAATTTCTTTATAAAACTCCCTAATTACTTCCTCTTCCATTAACTAATCAAACTTTATATATACATTTTTTGAGCAATTTGATAGGTCAAAATTTTAGGGAATTTTCAGAGGAACTCTTTGAAGTTAGAAAATGAATTGGTCAACTTTTTTTGGAACGCTTCTTTTGGCACAACTGTAATATACATTGTGTGGCACGTTTTCATACATGCACGTACACATTGCAACGAGCATGATCTACTAGTGTCTTTATCTAACCACAAACATTTGGTAAAGTTGTATGTCGGGCAATTAAAAATGAAACTTTTTAAACTCATATTTTTGTATAATTGCGTTTTGGGTTACGCACTTATTTTTGATCAAACCTTGAAAAATTTCAGGAAATTTATTGACACGTTTTACACTAAAATAAATTTGTGCTTTTTAAAACAATTTTTAGAACATGTAAACAATATAGTTTTGTAATTCTCACTGGGTATAAATTTCATTATTGTAAAATACAGGGTTGTGTAATTCAAATACATGATATAGTTATCTATATTTATGTTTTTGTTTTCATGTTAGATATTGATAGCTTTCTAAGATACAATTTGAAGTATGATTTACCACTCATGCATAATCCGTGTTCGAAATCAGGTCAGCGTAATCTCAGATGAAAAGTGCTAATCAGTTTCTACTGTAAGAATTAGAAATATTCACCTATTCTTTCCGACAAATATCATATGGATTGATAGTCCTCTAAATTTGAAGAGTTTTAAAGTGAACGGACGTACAGAAATACACAAAGATCGTATAAACTTATGGCCTTCAGTGATGGAATAAGTCGAACGCTTCTGGAACTGTAAAGTTCCAGAAAACCTCACTGGAGCGTGGAAAATTATCAACAAAACATAGAACCTTTACTTCCGTTAGTCTGGATGGTCTAGACGCTGGTTCCATTATGCCCGTAATGATTACATATCCATGCTTGTATTGTGTAATATTGTATAGCTTTTTTCTTTTTCGACAATTCTGTGGTGTGATGTGCCCGAAAAAAGCTGTTTTTAATGTCTATGTTTAGTATAGACCTGTATAGTCCTAATCGTGAGTACCAATTTACTAGCGTCATAAAATGTAAGATGTGTGAATTGAAACTCTATTATTATCCGAATTCATGTTCATACTTCTATCTTAAGGGCCTTATAAGTATTTACGTATAATGTTCCAAGTATTTATGGACTATAAATTTGCAGTTATATTCGTATTCGACGCGCATTGTTCTGTTATAATATCTATATTTAACGACTCTGTCAGTTGAAAAATATTTTAATGTTACCGTAATCTATTATATGCAATTTTATATGCAATTCATCTGCTCATTGTGTTCTTATTCATGAATAACAATAGGTTGAGCGGAAACCTGTTGTTTGTGCTGACGTTAGCCCCTTGTTGGATATTTTATTTTTATTCGTTTATTCATATCCATATCCCATTTTCCAATCACGAACAACTTTGGTGCTCGGCGAAGCCTCGACCAAGGTATGACGTTCAACTTTGTAAATATAGAATTTTCAAACTAAATTTTAGCCCGAAGCCCTAATTATTCCAATTTGATTGTTGTTTTCCTACATGTCTTACGCGTTTTATGGGAAAAAAGTTTATTTAAACATGCAGCCATGTTTTCCATTAGACCTGTCTATTTATATTGATGATAACCTGTCTCAAACGTTACATTCAAAAATCTGCAGTTCCATCCAATTTTAATTCATTCAGTGTCATACAAGGTTTAAAGTGAGTATTTGTAGACTAGATTTGTGTGCTGAAGTAGCCTGCAGTGTAAATAAATGAGTTTCTTTCATGCTTGTGTTGGAAACTGAAAGAGTTCAGAATTATCAATATTGGCTTCCTCATTTCTTCCTATTGTGTCCTCAAGGTGTGTTTGAAGCTCAATATCGTTGACATCTTGCTTGTATTTTTTTGAAATTCGCCCGTATACTGCGGAGCCATTTTCGCTAAAGCGAATATAATTACTATTAATCTAAATGTATATATAGCTCTTTTATTGGTAATGTAGTTATATTTTAATCCGAAGATTGTGTTGTAATGTATCTAGTGTCCTTGGAGCATCTAGTTCTCTATACTACGTCTACAGAAGCATGTATATATGAATGGCGAATAAAAGATATCAAAGAAAGATTATCTAAAAACATGTTATAATTTTTTTAAAAACGTAAATTACAGATGACAGGTTCAAAAGTAAGGAATTGTCGTCTAAGAGCTGAAAAAGAACGTTATGGATAGTTTTTTGTGTTCCGTTTAATAATGGTTGACGGTTTACATGAACGAAGAAAGGACAACGTCGGAAACTTTAAAATTGTTCTGTTTTCTCTTCTGCCAGACTATGCTTGAGTCGTGCATGTCTGTGTACATAGCTGTCTTCCACGTGTCGCCATTATTTTAATCAAATTTTTGACACTGTTCGAGTTATCATAATACATAAATCTTTTTATGCAATAAAGAATTAAAAACCAATCCTGTGCAACAATGGAATTTGGTTTTTGATTTTTCATAAGCTTTATTGCTTGTATTTATTGCTGCTGATTTTTTCATATTTGATAATGAGAAACAACCTTTTAGCGTAAATATGATTAGTTCGATATTCATTGAAATTGCAACTTGACGGTTCCAGACGTTATTGTCCTCTGTCCTCCGTGTATGTGATAGGAACATGGTCTTGACGCTTGTTGCTTATGTATAATGTACTGGTCGCTAGTCCCTTTTACGTATGTTAGCATTCCATGACATCACCTTTAACGTCACGAAGTCACACGAAATCCTTTTTCATCCTCGTACTTAGGTCATAGATCCTTCTCCCGCAGGACTGAGACTTATTTCATTTACATTCTGGGTTATTAGGATCAGCTAGACATAAAACTCTTGGTCATGTAAACTTGTCTTATCACATCACTCACGTGATGAAAATGTGAGGGACAACTATTTGAGGAAAGTATGACTGGCGTTAAGTCACGACTGGACATTTCTCTTCCCTGTAAATATGATCCCAACACATTCATTATAAAACGTGACATGGGCATTGTTATGGAGATATTCAGGGAGACGGAGTGAGATTTTTTGTCGACTAAACCTTCGAAATTAGCAAAATAGCAGACGAGGTCCGCGTAATTAAGATTTTGGTCCCTGATTGCGGTGTGCCGTGTAGTAGATTCCGACCTCAGCAATTCAGCATGCATATATATATGTTTTGTCTGGCTCATTCTTATTCCGTGGACTTACCGTCTTGAAAAATAGCAATTATTTTGACATTTGTTACACTCGTTGCATAAGTGACGTGCTTCTCACGCAACCATACATTCATCTGATTGATTCTGGTTATATATAATGTTACTGCGTAGAAGCAATTCTATAACTAGAAATTTCATAATTTTCTCCGAAATCTTTCGTGTGAAAAAGATATAGTTTGCTCGCGAAACTTTGAAATGTATGTCTGCAATATGGGACAAGTTTTTAAGAGATATTCAAAAAAAACTGCCACCAAAGTTTTTAAAGATGACTGGATTCTGCATATTATCATGATTTTACTATACATACTTAAATTATACAACATCACCAATTCATGCGTATTGATGTTTAGTTAAATGAGATCCATTCAACCTACAGCTACGTCGTTAATAAACTGCCACTACCCCTTGCTTGCACTTGACGGTACACTAATAAGTGATGTTGGATGGTGTACTTAACTCACGTTTGTGGATATTCGACTAATGTGCAGTTCCAGAATCCTTTACCAACTTTAAATATATTTAAAAAATCCTTAATATTTCACGAAGAAATATCAAAAGAAATACATGTTTAATTAGTGAATTTTTATATGATAAAACACAGTTCCAATTTCAACTTGTAATTTCTCAGCTAATATAAAACTATTCAGAAAATTATTTCGATAATTTCGTGATCTAACTGAGACGTTTTTTTTAGCTATTTAAAACACTTGCATGCAGTTCATGTTTTAAAATCACATCTAAAGCACTCGGCTACGCCTCCTGTTTTATACGTGATAACAATCCTGCTCGTGTTTTAAATATTACTTAAGCTGGTAATTTACAGATTTAAATGTATAGAGAGTTTAATCATGAGCTCTTTTTCTGGAATTAGTTTGATTTTGTATGTGCAATTCCAGCCATTGACTAAATTATGGTCTAGACAAAAACAACGAAATCCATCATCACAGCTTAAAAGGGCGTCCGAAAGTAAGTAAAATTACAAAGTTTCGTTGCGAAAATGAGGAAAATATAGCCCTGCAAAGTTTGTATATTTTTGCATAACGCGCGGTAAAGTAACCAGTTGCCTCAATAGTGATTATTTTGGCTGCACGCAATACAAAATTT
>JAODVQ020485670.1:0-10211 GCA_025400075.2 Phenganax stokvisi
ATTTTTGTTTCGTCATTTGATGACAAAAAATTTTTGTAGCACGATCAAAAAATTTATTTTTTCTTCATCCGATCACAAAAAATTTTTTAAGCGCGATCAAAAAATTTTTTTTTTGTCACCTGATAACAAAAAATTTTTAAGCCCGATCAAAAAAATTTTTTTTTCGTCGTCCAATCACAAAAAATTTTTGAAGTGCGATCAAAAAATTTTTATTTTTTCGTCGTTTGATCACAAAAAATTTTTACGACTAATGAACAAAATTTTTTTTCGTCGTCTGATCACAAAAAATTTTTTACACTTGATCAAAAAAATTTTTTTTTTCGTCGTCTGATCACAAAAAACTTTTATAATGCGATCAAAAAAACTTTTTTTTTCGTCGTCTAATCACAAAAAATTTTTACGACCAATCAAAAAAATTTTTTTTTTCGGCGTCTGATCACAAAAAACTTTTATAATGCGATCAAAAAAACTTTTTTTTCGTCGTCTGATCACAAAAAATTTTTACGACCAGTCAAAAAAATTTTTTTTCGTCCTCTGATTAAACAAAATTTTTGAAGCGCGATCAAAAAAATTTTTTTTCGTCCTCTGATCACAAAAAATTTTTGAAGGGCGATCAAACAAATTATTTTTCGTCGCCTGATAACAAAAGATTTTTATAGCACAATCAAAAAAATTCTTTTTTTCGTCGTCTGATTACAAAAATTTTTTGAAGGGTAATCAAACATATTTTTTTTTCGTCCTCTGATCAAAAAAAATTTTTGTAGAGTGATCAAGAAGATTTTTGTTTCGTCATTTGATGACAAAAAATTTTTGTAGCACGATCAAAAAATTTGTTTTTTCTTCATCTGATCACAAAAAATTTTTTAAGCGCGATCAAAAAATTTTTTTTTTGTCCCCTGATAACAAAAAATTTTCAAGCCCGATCAAAAAAATTTTTTTTTCGTCGTCCAATCACAAAAAACTTTTGAAGTGCGATCAAAAAATTTTTATTTTTTCGTCGTTTGATCACAAAAAATTTTTACGACTAATCAAAAAAACTTTTTTTTCATCGTCTGATCAAAAAAAATTTTTGAAGAGCGATCAAAAAAATTTTTTTTTCGTCTTCTCATCACAAAAAATTTTTACGACTGATCAAAAAATTTTTTTTTTCGTCGTCTGATCACAAAAAATTTTTGAAGGGCGATCAAAAAAATTATTTTTCGTCGCCTGATAACAAAAAAATTTTATAGCACAATCAAAAAAATTTTTTTTTTGTCGTCTGATCACGAAAAATTTTTGAAAGTTGATCAAAAAAATTTTTTTTTCGTAGTCTGATCACAAAATATTTTATAACGCTATTAAAAAAAAATTTTTTTTCAATTTCTCTTCACAAAAAATTTTTTAAGCGCGATCAAAAAAATTTCTTTTTTGTCCCCTGATAACAAAAAATTTTTGTAGCAAGATCAAAAAAATGTATTTTTCGTCGTATAATCACAAAAATTTTTGAAGCGCGTTCAAAAAAAAGTTTTTTTCGTCATCTGAGACTGAAAAATTTTTGGAACTTGATCGAAAAAACTTTTTTTTCGTCTACTGATCACAAAAAATTTTTAAGCGCGATCAAAAAAATTTATTTTTTCGTGGACTGAGTAATAAAAAATTTTTGTATTGTGATCAAAAAGATTTTTATTTCGTCGTTTGATCACAAAAAATTTTTGTAGCACAACCAAAAACAATTTTTTTTTCGTCGTATAATCACAAAAAATTTTTGAGGAGCCATAAAAAAAATTTTTTTTCGTCGTCTCAGAACGAAAAATTTTTGAAACTTGATCAAAAAAATCTTTTTTACGTTGTCTGATCACAAAAAATTTTAGTAGCACGATCAAAAAACTTTTTATTCGTCGTGTGATCAAAAAAAATATATAAAGCGCGATCAAAATAATTTTTTCGTCGTATGATCACAAAAAATTTTTAAGTACGATCAAAAAAATTTTTTTTCGTCGTCTGATCACAAAAAATTTTTAAGCTTGATCAAAAAAATGTTTTTTTCGTCGTCTGATCGCAAAAAACGTTTATAACGTGATCAAAAAAATTTTTTTTTCGATTTCTGATCACAAATAATTTTTGAAGCGCGATCAAAAAAATTATTTTTCGTCGTCTGATCACAAAAAATTTTTGAAGCACGATCAAAAAAATTATTTTTTTGTCGTCTGATCACAAAAAAATTTTTAAGACCGATCAAAAAAATTTTTTTTTGTCGCCGGATAACAAAATATTTTTGTAGCACAATCAAAAAAATTTTTCTTCGTCGTCTGATCACAAACAATTTTTGAAGTGCGATCAAAAAAATTTTTTTTTGTCGTCTCATCACAAAAACTTTTATACCGCGTTAAAAAAAAATTTTTGTAGAGTGATCAAAAAGATTTTTCTTTCGTTGTTTGATCACAAAAAATTTTAGTAGCACGATCAAAAAACTTTTTATTCGTTGTCTGATCAAAAAAAATTTCTAAAGCGCGATCAAAAAAATAGTTTTTTCGTAGTCAGATCACAAAAATTTTTTATAATGGGATCAAAAAAATTTTTTTTCGATTTCTGATCACAAAAAATTTTGTAAGCGCGATCAAAAAATTTTTTTTTTCGTCGTCTGATCACGAAAAATTTTTGAAATTTGATCAAAAAAGTTTTTTTCGTAGTCTGATCAAAAAAAATTTTTTTTCGATTTCTGATCACAAAAAATTTTCGTCGCCTGAACACAAAAAATTATCTTCGCCTGATCACAAAAAGTTTTCTTCGCCTGATCACAAAAAATTTTCGGGGCCAGATCAAAAAAAATTTTCATTCTCGGTTTTTAAAAAAATTTTTTTGCTTGATCACAAAAATTTTTGTTGCTGCATTACAAAAAATTATCGTCACTGGATAAAAAAAATTTTTGTACCCTGATCAAAAAATATTTTTGTTCCCTGATGACAAAAATTTTCGTCGCCTCATAAGAAAACAATTTTTGCGGCCTGATCACAAAAGGTATTCGTCACCTGATCAAATAAAATTTTAGTCGCCTGATCACAAAAAATTTTGTTCGCCTGATCACAAAAAACTTTTGTGGCCTGATCATGAAGAATTTTTGTCCCTTATTTTAAAAAAAATTTTTTTGCTGGATCACAAAAATTTTTGTTGCCGGATAACAAAAAATTTTCGTCACCTGATCAAAATTAATTTTCGTTCCCTTATCACAAAAAATTTTCGTCGCCTCATAAGAAATAATTTTCGCAGCCTGATCACAAAAAGTTTTAGTTGCGGAATCTCAAAAAATCTTAGTCGCCTGATCACGAGAAGTATTCGCTGCTTGATCAAAAAAAATTTTAGTCACCTGATCACAAAAAATTTTAGTTGCCTGATCACAAAAATATTTTTGTCTATTGAACACAAAAAAATTTTCGTCGCCCAATCATAAAAAATATTTGTCAACTGATCAGAAAAAATTTTGTTGTCTGAGTACGAAAAAGTTTGGATGCCTGAACACAAAAAAATTTTAGTTGCTTGATAACAAAAAATATTCGTTGCCTGGTCACAAAAAATTTTAATTGCCTGATCACAAAAAATTTTCTTCGCCTGATCACAAAAAAGTTTCGTCCGCTCATCATAAAGAATTTTTGTCCCTGATCACAAAAAAATTTAGTTACCTGATCACAAAATATTTTTCGTCGCCTGAACACAAAAAAATTTTAGTCGTCTAATGGCAAAAAATTTTGTCGCCTGATCACAAAAAATTTTAGTTCCCTGAATACAAAAAGTTTTAGTCGCCTGATCACAAAAAGTATTCGTTGCCTGATCCAAAGATCACAAAAAATTTTTGCTGCCTGATCACAAAAATATTTGCCGCCTGATCACCAAAAATTTTTGCAGCCTGATCAAAAAAAAATTTTAGCCCCCTGATCCAAAAAACTTGTTACAGTATGATCAAAAAAAATATTTTTTCCGTCTTATCTCGAAAAAATTTTTGCAGTCAGATAAAAACAAAAATTTTGAAACCTGATCACAAAAATTTTTAGCCACCTGATCACAAAAACTTTTTGCCGCAAAATCACAAATAATTTGTGCAGTATGATCAAAAAAAAATTTTTGCAGCTTGATCACAAAATATTTTTGCCGTCTCATCAAAAAAAATTTCGTAGCCTGATCAAATTAAAATTTTGCCGCCGGATCACAAAAATTTTTTTTCTGCCTGACCACCAAAAATTTTCCAGTCTGATTGAAAAAAAATTTTTTTTCCTGGTCACAAAAAATTTTGCCGCCTGATCACAAAAACATTCGCAGCCTGATGAAAACATAATATTACAACAAAACCTAATGACAAAAAATTTCGCCGCCTAAACAGAAAAAGTTTTTCATGTCTGATTAAAAAAAATTTTTGGCTCCTGATCACAAAAAATTTTTGCCGCCTGATCAAAAAAATTTTCGCAGTCTGATCAAACAAAAAATTTTTGCAACCTTATCACAAAAACTTTTCACCGCTTGATCACAAAAAATTTTTGCAGTAAGATCAAAAAAAATATTTTTGCCCATGATCACAAAAAATTTTTGCCGTCTTATCTCGAAAAAATTTTTGCCGCCTGATCACAAAAACGTTCGCAGCCTGTTCAAAACATAATTTTCGCCGCCTAATGACCAAAAATTTTGCCGCCTAATCACAAAAAGTTTTTGCAGTCTGATCACAAGAACTTTTTCCAGTCCGACTAAAAGAAAATTTTTGCCTCATGATCACAAAAAATTTTGCCTCCTGATCACAAAAATATTCACAGCCTGATGAAAACATAATGTTACCGCATAATGACAAAAAATTTTGCCGCCTAATCACAAAAAATTTTTGCAGCCTGATCAAAAGAAAGTTTTTGCCGCCTGATCACAAAAAATTTTTCCAGTCTGATTAAGAAAAAAATATTTGCCGTTTGATCACAAATAAATTTTAGCCGCCTGATCACAAGAAATTTTTGCAGCCTGACCAAAAAAAAATTTTGCCACCTGATCACAAAAAATTTTTGCTGCCTGATCACCAAATTTTTTGCAGTCTGATTAAATAGAAAATTTTGCCTCCTAATCACAAAGAATTTTAGCCGTCTTATCTCAAAAATTTTTTGCTGTCTGATCAAAAAAAAATTTTTGCATCCTGATCACAAAAAATATTTGCCGCCTGATCACAAATATTTTTGCAGCCTGATGAAAACATAATTTTTGCCGTCTAATGACAAAAAATTTTGCCCCCTAACCACAAAAAGTTTTTGCAGTCTGATCACAAAAAATTTTTGCAGTCCGATTAAAAAAAATTTTTGCTACCTGATCTTAAAAAATTTTTGTCGACTGATCAAAATATTTTTTGCATCCTGATCAAAAGAAAGTTTTTGCTGCCTGATCACAAAAAATTTTTCCAGTCTGATTAAAAAAAAAATTTTGCGGCCTGATCACAAAGAATTTTTGCAGGGTGATCAAAAAAATTTTTGCAGCCTGATCAAAAGATAATTTTTAACGCCTCATGCCAAAAAATTTTGCCGCCTGATCACAAAAAATTTTTCCCGCCTGATCACAAGAAATTTTTGCAGCCTGATCAAAAAAAAATTTTTGCTGCCTGATCACAAAAAATTTTTGCCGCCTGACGAAAAAAACTTTTGTCGCCTTATCAAATAAATATTTTTCCCGCCTGATCACAAAAAATTTTTGCAGTGTGATCACAAAAAATTTTTGCACCCGGATCAAAGAAAATGTTTCCCTCCTGATCAAAAAAAAATTTTTGCCGCCTGACCACAAAAAATTTTTGCAGTCTGATTAAAAAATAAATTTTGCCTCCTGATCACAAAGAATTTTTCCACCCGATCGCAAAAACATTCGCTACTTTATCAAAACATAATGTTACCCGCTAAAGAAAAAAAATTTTGCCGCCTAATCACAAAACGTTTTTGCACTTTGATTTAAAAAAAAAATTTGCCTCCTGATCACAACAAATTTTTGCAGTCCTATCTTAAAATATTTTTGCGGTCTGTCTAAATAAAAAATTTTGCCTCTTGGTCACAAAAATTTTGCCGCCTGATCACAAAAACTATCGCAGCCTGATCAAAACATAATTTTTGCTGCCTAATGACATAAAATTTTGCCGCCTAATCACAAAAAGTATTTGCAGTCTGATCACAAAAAATTTTCGCAGTCCGATTGAAAAAACATTTTTGCCACCTGATCTTAAAAAAAGTTTGTCGACTGATCAAAAAAATTTTCGCAGCCTGATCAAAAGAAAGTTTTTGCCGCCTAATCACAAAAAATTTTTGCAGTCTGATTAAAAAAAACATTTTGCGGCCTGATCACAAAGAATTTTTGCAGTGTTATCACAAAAAATTTTTGCACTCTGATTAAAAAAAAAAATTTTGCCTCTTGATCACAAAAACTTTTTGCAGCCAGATCAAAAGAAAGTTTTTTGCCGCCTGATCACAAAAACTTTTGGCAACCTGATCCAAAAAAAATTTTTGTCTTCGTGATCCAAAAAAAATTTTTGCAGCCTGATCACAAAAAATTTTTGCAGCCTGATCAAAAAAAAATTTTGCCACCTGATCACAAAAAGTTTTTGCCGTCTGATCACAAAAAAATTTTCTTGCCTGATCACAAAAAGTTTCGCAGCTTGATCAAAAAAAAATTTTTGTCCTCCTGATCACAAAAAATTTTTGCCACCTGATCACAAAAAAATTTTTGCCGTCTCATCACAAAAAATTTTTGAAGTCTGCTTTAAAAATAATTTTGCAGTCTGATTAAAAAAAAATTTTGCCGCCTGATTACAAAAAATTTTGGCAACCTGATGCCAAAAAAATTTTTGTGTTCCTGATCCAAAAAAACTTTTTGCAGCCTGATCACAAAAAAATTTTTGCAGCCTGATCAAAAAAAATTTTGCCACCTTATCACAAAAAATTTTTGCCGCCTCATCACCAAAATTTTTGCAGTCTGACTAATAAAAAAAATTTTGCTTCCTGATCACAAAAAATTTTGCAGCCTGATCACAAAAACTATCCCAGCCTGATCAATACGTAATTTTGGCTGCCTAATGACATAAAACGTTTCCGCCTAATCACAAAAAGTTTTTACAGTCTGATCACAAAATATTTTCCTCCTGATCACAAAAAACTTTTGCCACCTGATCACAAAAATTTTTGCCGTATCATCACATAAAATTTTTGCAGTCTGATTAACAAAAAATTTTCCCGCCTTATCACAAAAAATTTTTCCCGCCTAATCACAAAAAATTTTTGCAGCCAGATCAAAAAAAAATTTTTGCCGCCTAATCACAAAAAGTTTTTGCAGTCTTATCACAAAAAATTTTCGCAGCCTAATCAAAAGAAAAGTTTTGTCTTTCTGATCCCAAAAAATTGTTGCAGCCTGATCACAAAAAATTTTTCCCACCTGATCACAAAAATTTTCGCAGCCTGATCAAAAAAAAATTTTGTCTTCCTGATCACAAAAAATTGTTGCAACCTGATCACAAAAAAATTTTGGAACCTGATCAAAAAAAATTTTTGTCCTCCGATCACAAAAAATTTTTGCCACCTGATCACAAAAAATTTTTGTCGCCAGATCAAAAAAGTTTTCGCATCCTGATCAAACGAAAATTATTGCGGCCTAATCACAAAGAATTTTCGCAGCGTGATCACAAAAAATTTTTGCAGTCGTATCAAAAAAAATTTTTGCCTCCTGATCACAAATAAATTTTTGCCGCATGATCAAAAGAAATTTTTGCAGGCTGATCAAAAAAAAATTTTTGTCCTCCGATCACAAAAAATTTTTGCCACCTGATCACAAAAAATTTTTGCCGTCTCATCACAAAAAATTTTTGCAGCTTGATTAAAAAAAAATTTTTGCCGCCTGGTCACAAAAATTTTTTGCCGCCTGATCACAAAAATTTTCGCAGCCTGATCACAAAAAGTTTTTCCAGTCGTATCAAAAAAAATTTTTGCAGTCCGATTAAAAAAAAATTTTTGCCACCTGCTCACAAAAAATTTATGCCGCCAGATGAAAAAAATTTTGGTACCCTGATCAAATAAAATTTTTTGCCACCTGATCACAAAAAGTATTTGCCGTATCACACAAAAAATATTTGCAGCCTGATTAAAAAAAATTTTTGCCGCCTGATCACAAAAATTTGTTGCAGCCTGATCACAAAAAATTTTTGCAGCCTGATCAAAAAAAAATTTTTGTCTTCCTGACCCCAAAAAATTGTTGCAGCCTGAACACAAAAAATTTTTGCGGCCTGGTCAAAGATAGTCTTTGCCGCCTGATGCCAAATAATTTTGCCACCTGATGACAAAAAATTTTTGCCTTCTCATCACAAAAAATTTTTCCCGCCTTATCGCAAAAAAGTTTCGCTGCCTGATCCAAAAAAAATTTTTGCAGCCTGATCAAAAAAAAATTTTTGTCTTCCCTATCCGAAAAATTTTAGCAGCTTGATCACAAATAACTTTTGCCACCTGATCACAAAAGGTTTTTGCCTTCTCATCACAAAAAATTTTTCCCGCTTGATCGCAAAAAATTTTCGCTGCCTAATCCTAAATAAATTTTTGCAGTCTGATCAAAAAAAAATTTTTGTCTTCCTGATCCGAAAAATTTTTGCAGCTTGATCACAAATAACATTTGCCACCTGATCATAAAAAATTTTTGCCGTATCATCACAAAAATAATTTGCAGTCTGATTAAAAAAACAATTTTTGGGCTCCTGATCACAAAAATTTGTTGCAGCCTGATCACAAAAAATTTTTGCAGCCTGATCAAAAAAAAATTTTTGTCTTCCTGACCCCAAAAAATTGTTGCAGCCTGATCACAAAAAATTTTTGCGGCCTGATCACAAAAAATTTTTGCGGCCTGGTCAATAATAGTCTTTGCCGCCTGATGCCAAAAAATTTAGCCACCTGATGACAAAGAATTTTTGCCTTCTCATCACAAAAAATTTTTCCCGCCTGATCGCAAAAAATTTTCGCTGCCTGATCCAAAAAAAATTTTTGCAGCCTGATCAAAAAAAAATTTTTGTCTTCCTGATCCGAAAAATTTTTGAAGCTTGATCACAAATAACTTTTGCCACCTGATCACAAAAAATTTTTGCCATCTCATCACAAAAAATTTTTGCAGCGTGATAAAAAAAAAATTTTGCCGCCTGGTCACAAAAATTTTTTGCCGCCTGACCACAAAAACTTTTTGCCGTGTGATCACAAAAATTTTGTGTTGTCGCATCCAAAAAATTTTTTCCAGCCTGATGACAAAAATTTTCGCAGCCTGATCACAAAAAGTTTTTGCAGTCTGATCCAAAAAAAAAATTTGCCGGCTGATCAAAATAAAAATTTTGCCGCCTAATCAAAAAAAATTTTTGCTGTCCGATTAAAAAAAAATTTTTGCCTCCTGATTACAAAAAATTTATGCCGTCTGATGAAAAAAATTTTCGTAGCCTGATCAAATAAAAATTTTTGCCGCTTGATCACAAAAAATTTTTGCACTGTGATCACAAAAAATTTTTGCAGTCGGATCGAAAAAAATTTTTCTCTCCTGATCAAAAAAAACTTTTTGCCCCCTGACCGCAAAAAAATTTTGCAGTCTGGTTAAAAAAAAAATGTTGCCTCGTGATCACAAAAAACTTTCCCGCCTGTTCACAAAAAATTTTTCCCGCCTTATCGCAAAAAATTTTTGCAGCCTGATCCACAAAAAAATTTTGCAGTCTGTATAAATAACAAATTTTGCCTCCTGATCACAAAAAATTTTTGCCACGCGATCAGAAAAAATTTGTCAAAAATTTGTCTGATCAAAAAAATTTTTTTCCAGCCTGATCACAAAAAATTATTGCAGTCCGATTAAAAAAAAATTTTTGCCATCTGATCTTAAAAAATTTTTGTCGACTGATCAAAAAATTTTCGGAGCCTGATCAAAAAAAAACTTTTGTCCTCCTGATCACAAAAAATTGTTGCAGCCCGACTACAAAAAATTTGTGCAGTCTGATTAAAAAAAAAATTTTGCCTCCTGATCACAAAAAATTTTTCCACCTGATCACAAAAGCATTCACAGCCTTATCAAAACATAATGTTACCGGCTAATGAAAAAAAACTTTGCCGCCTAATCACTAAAAGTTTTTGCACACCTATTAAATAAATATTTTTTCCTTCTGATCACAAAAAATTTTTGCCACCTGATCAAAAAAATTTTTGCCACGTCAAAAAAATTTTTTCCAG
>JAODVQ020485776.1:0-10210 GCA_025400075.2 Phenganax stokvisi
GGGGGAAAAGACGGGAGGGGAGCAAGTGTATATAAGAGCACAAGCAAGCGCGCGGCCCCGAACCCCGAGGTGTGGTTGTTAAAATGCGCATGCACTTTGCTAAGTATCAGCTCCTCCCCCTTTTGGGTAAAAATACCATTATCTAGATCTCCGCGTGATATCGCTGTTGGATAAAGAGTAGAGAAAATGCTCTCCAAGTTTGCTAGGGTAGCGTCATTAACTTTCTCCCGTGTCCCAAAACCCGCCGTTATTCAGCAGCGGGCCGTGTCCTCAGACCCAGCATTCTATTTTCACTACACTCGCGTCATCTTCGGCTCCTTGTCGCCCAGTTTTGTAACGAAAGCACTGCGACACAAGGAACCAGCCGAGCCAATAGACCTGGAGAAGGCGATGCGAGATCACCAGAACTACATGGACCAGATAAAGAAACTGGTTCCAAACTCGGTGCAAATTCCGCCAGATGACAAATACCCAGACCTGGTGTACGTCGAAGACCCAGCGGTAGTCCTGGACGGCAAGGCGCTCATCACTAAAATGGGTCAAGTGACTCGTGCAGGAGAGATCGAGCACATGCGTCCTGTCCTGGCCAGAATGGGCATGGAAATGTTCGAGGTGAACGATCCAGATGCTATCATAGACGGCGGAGATGTCATGTTCACCGGGAGGGAATTTCTCGTCGGCTTGTCCAAAAGAACCAACGAGGTTTGGTGTAAATATCGTTGTTAAGCTTGTGTATAGTTAGTATGTGTATTGTGACAGTGTTAGAAATACATAGCTCACCAATTCATTGTAAAGGAGGAATGAATTAGCATTTTGTAGAGTGTATATGCATAGCTATATATTGTATTTCCTTCACTACACGGTATTATCAGGCAGGGCTGGACCAGCTGAGAAGAGTATTTCCAGAGTGGCCAGTGATAGGAATTACAGTCTCTCATCCTGTTCTCCATCTCAAGTCTATGAGTTCCATGTGTGGTATTGACACCATTGCTATCAGTGACTCAGCTGCTGGGAGAAAGGCTTGGAAAGAAATAGAATCATCTGCACATTTCAAAGGCTATAAACCTGTCGTGTTTCCAGATGATAATGGTGCAAACTGCCTTTTTATCAATGGAACTATTTTCCACCCACCAGAAAATGAGTACCCAGAGAGCTATAGAGTGTGGAAGAAATTTGACTTGCCCCGTGTCGAGCTTGCCAACTCTGAACTTGCCAAGTCAGATGGCTCTCTGACCTGTAATTCCATAAGGATCCAGTAATTAGTTTAATTTGTATAAGTTCCTATATTATAGAAATTTTGTAATATAATAGTGTGGCTGCATTTTTTGAGCGGTTGCACAACTTGTGCGCATGCGCAGAAAATAGCCATTCCTATTAACGCGCACCAAGGAGGATGGAGGAGCGCTACATTGAGCGAGTGTTCGAAGAGACGGAGGACGCCTTGGACACTATTGCCACGGTGCATGAAGAGGCGAGAGTGAGGGTATCCTCCATGCATCCAGCTCTACCGATACTTGATCTACACGGCGTCACTCGGGCCGAGGTCCACGATAGTTTGTTCAGTAATCTCCAATCTAAATTACTGGCTCGAGTAGACGAGCTGGACTCTAAAGGACTGGCGAAACTATTGGAGAAATGTTTCCGACACATCAGCTCGAAGGAGTTACGCGGCGTATGTCTGAAGATTATGCAGAAACTCCCAGCAGTAGACGACAAGTATTTGCTCCATATTTCAGACAGTCCCGAGCTCTATCAAGCCTGTCCAATAGAAGTCAAGAGACAGATATGGCAGACAAACCAGGGATTCTTTGGAGAGGCTGTCAGCCCTCTACTGGACTTATACATATCAGAAAAGGAGAGTATTCTGTTCAGTACGCTTGAGTCGGGAGAAAAGAAACTACCAACTTTTCTTTCCATGGCACCTCGAACCCGGCGTCAGAGTCAGGTGATGCAAGATCTCGTTCATATGATACGCTCCTCTCAGGATCTCTACAACACTCTCCTCCAGTTCCTCCGAACTCTCTATCTAAGAACACAAGTCAGTCACTATTGTACTCTGAGAGCTGACATCTTGATGAGTCTCCACGAGTTGGACAGCATGGGTAGACTGTGTGATAATGATCCCTGTCACAAGTTTGCCTGGTGCCTTGATGCCTGCATCAGAGCTGGATTTGTGGACGAGAAGAAATCACGCGAACTGTACTCCTTTTTAGAGGGTATTGAGAGTGGTTCAGAGACTCTGGGGTAGGCCAAACACCATTATTTTAACACTAGAAATCGAGAGCATTTTTTTTTCTCTATAGGGATGTGGCAATGTTACTCAGAGATCCGTATGCTCTCAATGCTATTTGCACCAGTATTTTGAGGTGTCTAGCTCAGCTCTACGAAAACTATCAGCTACCCAGAGTATGTAGAGTATAGGCATCATCATTGTTGTCATAGAGATCTGATTGTAGGAGAGTAGTGAGTTGGAGTGTCTACTGAGACTGCTGCAATTAGGGACCAGTGCACATGCAATCATGGAGTCGGAATCTTACCACGAAACAGCACTGGTATAATAATCATACTGCAATTGGACTTATACCATTAGATTTGGACCATTTTTAAAACAACCTGTTTGTGGACAATGTTTTAACATGCCTTTAGCATGTAGTCATGTACTTTATCTCTGAGGCAGATACCATGGCATGTGTAGGTAGGTATATGCTGCATTCGTGATTCTGTTCTCTGCCATACCTTTTCTCTGTCAATTGGTACTCTGAATAGGATGTTGAGTTGATAATAAAGTTCCTGCCAGAGTTGCTCTCCATCATGTCAGAAAACACACTAAGAGCCATTGCTCACAAACGAAAAGAAGAATATCGTCCATTCACACCATCTCCTCATTTCGTCTCCTCTCTCTCTAACCCCTGTGCCATGCACATTATCTGCGCCTATTCTCTCGGCCTCCTCTCTAAGAGAGAACTTAAATCATTCAGTCTCGTTCTCCCACTAATTGCCAGGGGCTACACTCAATCAGACAGTGCTCAGCTTCCAGATATATACCTACATTGTCTGGTGGTCGGTCTACTGGAATATCCTGTCTCTATTAGAGAGGCCACAATGACTGCAATATTAAAGGAGTTTTGGTTGGTTTGTGCTCTCAGTAGTGAGTCTGCCTTGCTCCATCTCTGTCACCTCCTCTGGGGGTTACATTCTAAGATTAATCCCACTCTTCTTGAAGAAATACTGGATGAAGTCAGACCTGGAGAAGGAGTAAGTCAAGAGCCTTTAAAAATTGGACCCTCTTTAGAGAGGACACTTTTGCTCCACCACTACCATCAGTATTTGTAAGAAAACCTCTTAAGAGAGGACAAAAGAGCCATTCCCATTATGTGTCCACTCATTTTACTTTTTTGTACTGAGATTCTACTATCTTAAGAAATTGTTGAATTTTTGCAGCAAAGCGAAGTGGCTCACCAACAGTACCGGACACTAATGGAACACATTGAGAATAGCTAGCATTTGATCTATTATCATGTTATATCACATTATTTTCAATTGATTTTTTTAAAAAGTTGATAATGGTGAATGGGTAGGGCAGATGAAGAGTGTATTGAGAGTGGCTGGTGGTGAGATAGAAAGCATTTTGTTAAAGTGGAAGGGATTAAAAAGTACTATAGTTAGTCACTGAGTATAATAACATCATCATCATCCAGACAAACGACATCAGAACTGGAGGTGATTTGAGAAGACGCCAAACCTGAAGGTCCTGGCAACTGATCTACTCTCCTCCCTTCAAAATCTATTATATTCAACCAGAGAGTTTCTACAGATAGGTAGTACCTGAGAAAGTTTTCTGACCGTGTTTTAAATGTGTCGAGGAGACCTCCTCTGTTGAGTCAGAATGAAGAGTGGTTGAATCAGCGACTATTGATGCTCCTTCTTTATACCTCACTAACTCCTCCTCTTCTTCCTCTTCTTCCTCGACTGAGGTGGTGGTAGGAGCTAGATGAGTCTCCGCATACATTTTATCTTCAACTAGAGCTGCAATGCATATATAAAACCAGTTTTGATGCTGGTTCATAAAATATATAACCAGTTTAAGGTAGCCATGTAAACAGAGGGTTCATGATTATTGTATTACAGTATATGCCTCTCACAAACTAACCATCTTCTATTGCTCTATCAACTTCTTGCCTCTCTTTCTCCTCCTCCTCCTCTTCTTCCTCCTCCTCCTGCTCCTCCTCTCCTTCTTCCTCCTCTTCCTCATTTGCTGAGCACGAGTCTCCATTGTGCTGCTGCCCCTCTTGCTCTTGTCTGGCAACAAATTCCTCTACAATTTCCTGCATCTTTTTCTCTCCCTCTCTCTGACTCTCTTGAAGCTTCTTTAACAGTCCTTCATCCTAAGGTAAACATTTTCTATTACATAGTAAATAACTATGCCAAATACTCTATACATGGGATTATTCCCTTATATGGAATGGACTATGTTTAGAAGGTGGCCCATATTAAAGAGTTTTGTGATCTGGAATATACCGAATCAGCGGGGTCAGACGAAGAGGAGAGGTCATCGGTGAGATGAGATCCGAAATGATGCACAAAGTCTCTATGTCTACTCCTTTTGATGATCTTACCCACATCTTTGAAAACCTTCCTCGCTAGTTTACTCTTTTCTTCTGACCCAATTCCCAGATTATACTTCATATTACAACGGTCTAATAGCTGTACCACGTCCACGTAGTCTGGGAACTCGTCCAGACGCAGGAGACGCTGTATCCTGCGGTTTACGTCGGGGTAAGGTGTACCCTCGTACGAACATTTCTCCTTGTCTTCGATTGCTATGGTGTCAGTGAGGTGCTGCAGCGAGCAGATTTCCTGCCAAGTCTTGACGAACTTTCTCTTGAGAATATCTTCCTTGATGTATGCGCTATAGCCGGTCTTCATCTCGTCCAGCGTCACCTCCGCCTCCGAGCACTTCTTTATGTGTCTGTCAAGCACTTCCAGTCGCTTCTCGAGCTTTTTGAGTCGCAACTTTCGTCGCTGCCGCTTCTCTCGCAGTGCCGCAGCGTTCAGAGAGGGGTCTAAAGCCTGCACTGACGGTATCTCTTTGGAGGAGTCAATAAACTCCACATTACTAGCCATCTCGAAAGAGATGTTTTGAGATCTAAAAACTCTAAGTTGAACTCTGACCTGAAATTAGCCACGGCCCAGTGCGCATGCGTGTTGGTCTTCAAGATGGCGACAAAATCTCGTCATCGAAAGAAAAATAATATTTCTTCTACTTTTACGGTCACAGACCCATCGTTTTGTCCCCTCTGTGGTTGTATCTTACCACTGCCCGGCTATACGGACATAATCATATGCAAATTATGCGGATTCAAGCAGAATACGGAGGGTAAGCGGACTAATATCCGGAGCACTAACTTCCTCTTTTCCACACAGTATTTGAAGGAGTGGAAGAATATTCTTTCAAACTGTTTACAGAGAGAAAAGAGAAGCAGAAGGTGGTGAATAAAGGAGATGGGCCATTGGTGAGATTCATTTGAGTATAGCTGTAAGTGAAATTTGGTATACAGGTTGAGCATAAGTGTGAAAAGTGTGGCAATGAAGAAATGACATACACCACTCAGCAGACAAGATCAGTAGATGAGGGACAGACCGTATTTTACACTTGTCCTAAATGCAGGTAAGAGCACCAATACCACATCTCATGTTATTTGCACATAACTTTAACCGGCACTCTAATTCATTTCCCAGGCATCAAGAAGTGGAAAATTCTTGAGAATAATAAATATCAATAAATATTCAGAACACAAAGACAGAAATTGCAGTTTTTAGATTTAAATTAATGGCAACAGAGTTTTTTAGCACAAAAGCAGGATGCCCTGATGTCAACATCAGCCTGAGAACTTGCTTGTAGGAAAGCACTTTTGGTTGTTTGAGCATCTTCTTTGCGACCTAGTTTAGTTAGGACCTGCTCTAGTCCTAATAGAGACCATAGATTGTCTTTGTACTGCAGGAGATCATCACGATAGACTTTCTCTGCCTCTTCCAACTGCCCATCCTCGAGTAGGAGAGCTCCTAGAGCATGTCGTGCAGGCATCATCCAACCCCATGGTTCATCATACGGAAGTGAAATATCTCGCTCTACAGCCAATCGAAGATGCTGAAATGCTTCCTTTTTGTTGCCCTTAAAATACTCCACCTCGCCATGCAGGACAGCTTCGGCCACATCTAAAATACCACTTTGTTTCTCTGGGTCATGCATCACATTGTTGAAGAGATTGGCACCAAGTAGTTTCTCATTCTTCAGGGCTTTGTGGAACTTTTCACACTCCTTGTCTGCATCGTCTAGTCGACCCAAAACAGCACATGCTAAGCCTCGAGCATAGTAGGCAGTAGCAGTGGTTGATGGGTAGAGGTCCTGGTCTTGTGGCAAAAACCGTGCCATTATTTCCTCCCACTTACCAAATCGAACTAGCACGTGCCAGGGGAGCGAACCGAATGATTCAAAAAACATCTGACCAACGGGTGTGTCGCCTATTGTGAATTTAATAGTAGATGGAGGGAGTTGGCGACAAGCTCCTTCAGCGTACTCCATTGCAATGGAAAACTGGCCATTGAACATAGCAGCCCATGCAGTAAAGTGGTAGTTATGAAAACGGTACATTTTGTACATCTCATTATCCTGGCCAGTCACTTGGACATATTTCTCATCTGCTGACACTGCAATTTTGTTAATCTCGATTGCCTCTTTATAGTGACCTACCCACATATCAATATGGCTGGCCATGTGGAGCAGGTGGCCTTGATCAGGAACCAGGGTACGTAGGGTGTTTGCTGCAGGAAGAGCTCTTTCTGGAGTGGCTGAGAGCTCCATGGTGTGAATATAGAAATGACAGAGACCGGGGTGAGTGGGATCTCTTGCTAATCCCATCTCCAACACTCTAACCAGCTCTTCTGTCTCAGGAATAGCTGGTTTAACGACTGGTGGACGTGTCCAGAGAGCCCACGGTGCCAGCATCATCAGACTCTCTGCAAAAAGAGCTGCCACTAGTGAATTTTCTTTGCCAAAATTCTCATAGACTGAGCGCATAGCGTTGCAGTAGTCCCTGCAGTCTGCAGCTCTTTCCTCAGCACACTGGAGCGATTTTACTTGAATTAAGGCCACCTCCCAGTCTGCAGGATTAGGTGACTGCTTGGAACACAATTCTACAGCAAGCTCAGCCTCCTTGCGTCCTGCATCACTATCCAAACCGCTCGGGTCGTTATAGTTTGGAGCATACGAGTGGGAAATGAAGTAGTGAGCCATGGCGCAGGTGGCATCGAATGAGAGAGCCTTCTGGAAGCATCTGATCGCCTCCTCTGGGTTGAATCCGAACATGTGAACTACCCCACGAGACAACCATTCCAGACAATCTTTTGAAGACGTAGTGACCTCCAAAACTAAACAAAAAAGTGTTTATCTTGAAATTGAACAATTTGCCAGGCTCTCTTACCTCTTTCTCTAAGATCCAAGCCCTCCGACATTGCGCCTAATAATAAAAGCAAACTTTAGGTGTGGCTGCATGCATAATAATGGTCAGAAAATGTGCGCATGCGCATAACCAGGCGCGCACATCTCTCTCTGGTTTTTGGTGTTCTTCGGATCTTCTACTTGAATATCGACTGTGCTGGAGAGGATAGGAGAGATGAGAAAAAGAGTAACTGCTCAGGTAGGTGGGATAGCGCACGTCAGTGTAGCAAAAGTGTAGCCAGGCGGCTCGGTCTAAACTACTTGTATGTGGTGAAAACCTCAGAAAGATGACGATACGGTGGAGGAAGTGAAGGAGGAGGAGCAGGAGAGGGAGGAGATGGAGGAGAATGAGGAAAAGGAGGAACAGGAAGAGCCAGCCGGTAGGTCTCCTGTAACAAGATCCCCTCAAACTGTGAGCCAGCTATACCTCCAAACACCTATTCATGATATTTATCCTCTGTCTTCTACAGACTGAGTCAACCAGCACCCAGTCAATAAGACAAGCTACTTCCTCTTTCTCCCCCTCCTCCTATTATCCAGTCACAACCTGGTTCCCTTACTCCAGAGAACGACCATGGTTGACCTACTCCTCAGAGGTCAATATCTTATGGTGGTTGGTTGTAGTTCTTTCATTCATATCAAGATTCTGGAGAATTGACTACCCTCATTACGTCGTGTGAGTCACCCTCAATACCCTCTTTTATCATTCAAATTTCTATAATAAGTTGATATGTTGTAAAAATGGTCATTTGTCTAGGCGGAAATGTTTATTTTTTCAAATGATTTGTTTATTTTTGTTTGTTGTTTGTTTTAGATTTGATGAGGTTCATTTTGGAAAGTTTGCGAGCTACTATTTAACGAGAACGTTTTTCTTTGATGTTCATCCTCCTCTCGGGAAGCTCATCTTTGCCTCCCTTGGCAAGTTCATTAATAGCTACAACACATGTGGTATTCCTCTCTGTTCTCATACCCGACTCACAGGGGGTCCTGTCATCTATGCTCACTGGGTCTACAAAGCCTGGGCACACAATTTTGCACATAAACTGGAGTTTCATAAGCTATGTATATAGCATGTGTTGGGTTTTAGAGTTTATAGTTTTGTATTAGCAGTGCTCACTTTAATTGTGTTCCACTTTCTATTATTAGGTTCCACTAACCTATAATATGAGTGCAATGCCTCTTCTTTTATTAAAAACTTTCTCTCTCTCTCTCTCTCTCTCTGCCTATGCCCCTGTCCCTATGACATTAGGATACAGCACAGGATTCAATGGGTCATTTCTATTCACTACAATAGGAATTGGTGAGTGTGTTAGTCATGTGGACCGTGTCTGAAACCTTGTGGTGTCTTCTTGTGTTTCAGAGTATCCTAGAGAGGTTCCGTATGTTCTGATGAGGAGTGCCTCTGGTCTTGCTGGTTCTCTTCTTATTCCTTGCATCTACCAGGTCCTCTTCCTCCTCTTGCTCCTCCTCCTCCTCCTCCTCCTCCTCCTACTAATCCTCCACTACCACCTATATACCTCACATGCCTATCATGGCTCCCTATTGTCCTCTATCAATATTATTTCAGTCACAATTTCCTCATCGTTTTCTTACAGATAATGATAGAGCTTGGTTTCTCACACAGAGCTGCATTTCTAGCCAGTCTATTTACAATCCTAGGTCAGTAGATACACCACACCTATATTTCCATCCTTCTATGCCCCTTTAAAATTCTACCAGGTAAGTATTGGTTTTGACTAAGCTATACTCTATGAAACAATATTGTATTATGTGATTTATGTGATGTTGTATTGTTTCCTGTGCAGATAATTCCTTGATAATACAGAGTCGTGTTATAATGTTGGATTCATTTGTCATCCTCTTCTCCTACCTATCAATCCTCTGTTACCTTAAATTCTACCACCTCAGACACAGGTTTATATACTAAAGATATTAGTGTTATCTGAGTTGAAGAGGAGGAAAAGGATTAATTCTATTGTCATTCTGTCTGTCTGCAGGCCATTTTCAGGGGCATGGCATCGTGCTCTGATTGCTACTGGTCTCTCTCTCGGGACACTACTAGGGTATGATGCAACAGTACAAATACTCTCGAAAACCTGTCTTTTAGCACCATTTAGACGGACAATATTAAACCGGTTTGGAAACCGGTGCCGTTAACAGTAAATTTCCTAAACCGGTTTAGTATTAGAAGTACGTAGAAAACAAAGAGGTTTGGAAACTGGTTTAGACTATACCTAAACTGGTTTGGTTTCCAAACCAGTTTGTCTGTGTAAAAGGGGCTTTTACTTTATTTTTCTCTCTCTTTCTCCTCTTCTATTCTCTCTCCCTGTTACCTACAGAGTAAAGTATACAGGTCTGTTAGGGCTAGGTTGTGTAGGACTACTCACTCTCTGTGATCTGTGGCAACTCATTGCTGATATCACCATTGACTTGGTCTGATAATTCCTCTATCATGAATCAAAATTAAAACTTCTAATTTTTTCAGTTGGACTTTCTACTTCATTTTCTACTTAGAGCAGTCTACATGTTGGGGATACCCCTGTTAATTAGTCTCGTACTGTTTTTCATTCATTTTTCCGTGCTTATAAATTCTGGTCCCGGGAATGCTTTCGTTTCGAAACCTTTCCGGAAGACACTGTTGGTTAGTTTCTCCCCTTTATTCTCTCTCTCTCTCTCTCTCTCTCTCTCTCTCTCTCTCTCTCTCTCTCTCTC
>JAODVQ020485881.1:0-10209 GCA_025400075.2 Phenganax stokvisi
GAGCATTGTTATGATGCGGATGGTAATGTGGATAAGGACGAATTATTAAAATTTGGGGAAGATTATAACGAGCACAAAGGTGTTTGATTGGAAGTTGAGAATATTGAGCATAATCCTGGCAAGTGTAAGCATTGAAAGCATGAAAGCATTGTTAAATTCCTTGTGTGGTAAATTGGCAGAAAAGGCAATAATACCATTGTTTCTTTTATCGATAACTTATACGATTTGCAGGTTTTAGCTAATGATAAAAGGGTGGAGCTCACCTCTTTAGATTTTGTAAGTGCTGACATTGTTTGTGCGACGCATAAGAAAATGTTGAATTCTGTAGCTGCTTTAAAAATGAAACGTTGTTACTGCATCATTTGTAACGAGTTATGCACGATTAGAATTATTTGAAATATTACATAGATTGAGGGAACGCGTATTGTATTACAATACTGATTCCATTATTTACGTTTCTGATAACGATGACACATTGATAAGACCTGGAGATTATTTGGTCGACCTCGTGGATCAATTGAATAAGAGTTGTACAAAAGATGATAAGGATGGATATGTGATTTTTGTAGTTCTGGTCTGAAATCGTATGCTTATGTTACCCAAAAAAAGGAGGTCATTCGCATAAAGGGCTTTACTTTGAAAGGCGATGCTTTTGAAAAAATCACTTTTGATTCGGTTAAACATGTAGAAAAGATTGTCGACAAATTGTTGAAATGGTGTATAGGAATAAAATGATGCGTACAAATCAACAACATATCATGGTTGGCGATGAAGTTAAAAAATTTCAATTTACTTTTGATAAACGCATTGTCTTACAAGATTTTTCCACTGTTCCGTATGGTTTTCGACAATAGCACGAATTTTTTGGAAGCTTTCTTGTGCGCATTTTTACTATTTTGGACAAGGTTAGGATTATTGGATTTGTCTCCATAGCACTTTCTAAAACGTATTCTTTTTTTTTCTTTAAAATTGGTAAAAATGGGTAAGCTTGATTGCTTACAAAACGCTTTTTTCCACTTCCAGAGTCATTTGTACTTTTCTTCACATTGGTTGCTGTGGAAGGTTTTTCTATAACTGGATGTTTTTTGAAACCATTCTTTTTTTTGCATTCTGTGTCCTTATTCATGCTTATGTCCATAGTGATTGTTATAGGATTATGTAAAAGTCTGCCGTCGTTCTTTTGTTTTGCTTGGAAAGTATCGCAATTCAATTAGGTTTTATAGCGTGATTTAGTAACATAGATTCTTTTTTCTTCTTCAGGAAATGTTATTCGGGTTTTTGAATGTAGCACGACGATTTTCTTCATTGATTTTTATCATTTGCTTTTTTTCAATATAAAGCAATTATGTGTTAGCGATTAATGATTTTTTTTTCTTCAGATGTGTTATTTGGGTGGGTTTTTTTTAGATTATACTTTCGTCGTCGCTATTATTTGTTGTTCTTTTCAACAAGTATGTGATAGCATCTGGAGATTTTCTTTGAAAATATTCATACAAAACCAAGATTTTCTATAAAATTCTTATATCCTGTTGTAAAATATTTTTGATGCCATTTTTTGAAATATTTTTTGACTTTTTTTTAATATGAACTGCATATAGATCATGACATTTCCGCTATTTCAACAGCAATATGTCTTGCATTTTTTTTATCTTTGGTCATGTTTATTTTCGTTTGGGGGTTTGCCATTCAAAATTGACCAACACAAAAAAAAGTTTTTAAAAAGGTTATTTTTCTGCATTTGTTGTTTTAGTTTTCTTTGAAAAATAGATTGATGTATTTTGCTTTCTTTTCGTTTAATTTTGCAACGTAAGTTGATTGTTTTCTTATGGCAGTTGGTTTTCTTTGTCTTTTTCTTAATCAAAACTGTTTGTAGGACATAATTCAAACTTTATCTTTTTGTCTTGAAGTTAAAAATGTTTGTAGATAAGTGATGAGTATGATAGGGTAGAAAGCGAATTGTTTGCGGAGAGTTGTTTGTGTCCGCAGGGTTTTTTTCCAGTTTTGTTTGTTTCTTTCTTTCATTACGTTCGTAGTCTATAAAATTGCATTGGAGTTCTTTGTTGCGGGTTTGTGAAAGACTTTTTTTTGTCGGCTGATGTATTTTTTTGTGATGACAGACTTTTCGTGAATCTTGCATTTTTTTTGTCAACTTTCTTTACCGATTCTTCAGCAAGTTTATCTCACCAAAAGATACGATGTATCTAACTGTTCTAAGGCTTCAAATGCACGACAATCGTACACTTTTGCATTGTTTCTGATGTACAGAAAATAGTTTTGCATTAATTCTACAATTCCTCTGTTATTCCACAAGCCTTTCTTTTTGGGTTTCGGTGTATTTCTGCCGACTTTTTACCAATTTTTACCCGATTTTTTTGATGTTGTCTTTAAAGATTTTTGTGATTTTCCTTCGCATTACGTAAAAAATGTTTTTTCTCGCTTTGGAATTCTCAACTAAGGAAATTTCACCAATATTATTCTGCATGTTATTGCTACTTTACACGGTTTACAATATTTGATTGCTACCATTTTTTTTTCTCTCTTTGGAATTCTTGAGTAAGGAAATTTTATGGGTTTTTTCTTGTATTACTTTTTTTTTCACTGATATTATTTTACATGTTATTAATACTTCACATGGTTTACGATATTCGATTGCTTTGTTTAATATGCCTTGGTTTGTTGCATGCTTTATAGTTTGCCTTGGATTTTCGATAAACTTTTTTTTTTCGGTTTAAGTTTGCAATATTTGATTGCTTTTGTGTAAAGTTTCAATTCATTTTTTTGGTTTGAAATGCCTGCTGTGTATGACATATGTATTTTTTGCGTATTTTGTGTGTTTTTTATTGGGAATAATTTTTCTTGTTTTTTTCAAAGCAGTTTCCGACTTCTTGATCTACTGTTTCTTGTAATGGACTTTTGTATTTTACCGTTTGTTTTCTTCGCTTGATTGTTTTTTTTGCTTTCGTGTTTTTTCGGTTTTTCTTCGATAAAAAATGGTGATTTTTGAATGCATTTGACATTTTTTAAACCACTTTTTTTCAGAACGACAGTTAACTTGGATTTGTTTCCTCGGTTTCATTTCATTTAAGACTCTTGAATCGTTGGTAGGAGTTTATGATGATAAACATGTGTCAGATGAAAAAAAAAGTTATGCTCCCTTCTGTTTTTTTTTAAGCGAAATCGATTTCTAGCTATCATTTTGATGTTTGCCTTGCTGTATTTGAACAGAAAAACTTGCGATTGTTTCTTCGTAAAATTTTCCATCCACAATGTCAAAATCATATGTGTTTTTTTAGTTATATCCTTCTCGCAATTATTTTATTTGTACTTTTTTTCGTGTTTAAAAAATTTTTTGTATTTATTGCTGGTATTTTTTGTTTCTTTTTCTGTTATTAACAGAATATAACTTTTTTTTTCGTAAAAAAAATAAATGTTCCATCATCCTTGATGCCGAGGTCTTAATCTTTCTTGCAAGTGTTTTATTCGTTTTTTAATGCCAGACATACATGTGTCAGATGAAAAAAAAAGATGATGGTTCATAATTTCTCTGTGAACGACGACTTCTTGTTATGAATGATTGAGTTATTTTTTTTTTGCATAATGGCAAATAAGTCAAATTGATTTGTGGTTATCATTTTGATGGTTTTTCCTTCGCATTTTTGAACAGCAATAACGTGCAATTTTTTTCTTTTTTTTGGAAAACTTTTAATTCACAATGGTAAAATGGTGTGTGTTTAGGTCTTAATCCTTATTTCTTTCATTTTTGTAGACATGTACTTTTGTGATTTTTTAATGCCGGGCATTTGTACGTTTGTTATTGCTTCCTTTTCTTTTCGTATTTGAAAATTAAAAAAATAAAAATCTTTTTGGATTTCTTGCTCTTGTATTTTGTTTCTTTTTTCTGTGTTTTTTTGGAAAAACAACCTTTTTTTTTGTCTCAAATTAACGAGATTAAAAAATGCCAAATTCCGTTTTACCATCCTTTCATGATGACTATATGCGGTCCTTCTCAATTGGGAAAAACGTTTTCATTATGAAAATGATCGAAAATAACGACGAGATCATTTTTCCGCCAGTTCGAAAATTGATTTATTTGTATTCTGCCTACCAATTGATTTATGACGATATGAAAAAACTGATTGATGAGCCGAAGGATTTTTTCATCTCTAAAATCGTACGAATTTATCGACAGTAAAAAAGGTATTTCGACCATTGAAACGTTGAATAATGAAAAAAGCGAATCCGGAGAAAACGTGTTGGTTGTAATGGACGATTTAATGGTACTTTCCACCTTTAATAAGACGAATTTGGATAATTTGAATAGTATTGTGACTCGGGATAGTCATCATTACAATATGTCATTCGTGTTTCTTTGTCAAAATATGAACTACAGAAACAGACAAATGCGAACATTGCGGATGAAAAGTCATTATTAGGTATTGCTCGTGAACTTATTGGAGCATCGCAACATGATGATGGGACAGAATCATCAAATGCCCAAAGGAGTAATGGATCAAATATTGAAGGACCTTTACGTGAAGAAGTACAGCTACGTTGTGTTTGACACGCATCCAAAGAGTTACAGTAATACGAGAATACGACGGGACATTTTTCCAGATAATGACACTATAATTTACAATGTAAAAAATAATTAAGATTTATTTAATAATAACGATAGATAATTACAACAGACATTTTTGTTTGATTTTTTCCACTTTTGTTTGTAGATGTTCACTATGGATGTTCCGAATATTTGCACGATTAGAACTCCTAGCATTTCTTTGTTTTCCATTAAGTTATATGAATGCGATACGGTTTGTCGAATGCCTAAGTACTTGGTGGCAGTGTGGCATTTATCGAATATAAACAACGAGCACCATGCGCCGCACGTTCTTGATATGATGCTTTGTCTTTGGTACTTTGCATATTTTTTCCATCTGCAGTGTTTGAAAAACTCTCGCCATTATTTTCTATTGTAAAATGAAATATTGTTTGCATAACTGTCAAAATTGGTGATTTCGTCGTGTTTCTTCCAAATGGCAATCCAATGTTCTCCATCTTTGTCCTCCTCGTCCGTATTTCATATCCAACAACAAATTTCGACTACTTTGGGTTTAATATTAGCTGGATATGTGCCCAAGAAATAGGGTTTTGTTACGGAATTATTTTTTAACAATTTGTCTAAATTGTCCGTATTTAAATATCTGTTAATGAAGCAACGAAATTTAATTGTCATCGCCATCGCTGCTGTATCTAAAATGTGGATCGAATCTTTTTTCTCTTTGAAATCTTTTTAATCTTTTTTTTCTTCTTTCTATCGAATCGCGTGTTTCCTTGTTATATCTTTTTCTAGGTGTTTTGTAGGATATCGATTGCTCTGGTTTGTTGTATAATTTAATAAATTTTTTTCTTATTTCTTCGTTATTAATGTACGATCTGGGTAAATTTATTGGTTTAAAACTATGTAACACTGAATTTAAATCTCTGTCGCTTAAATTAAAAATTTTTTTCTTGTTGGTGAATAATCTTCGAGAATATCCTCTTGATTTAAGTTGTATTTTTTTCCTTTGATTTAAAATCCGCCGTTGACTTGTTCAACTTTACCCTTGAAATATTCTCTTGTACTCTATTGAAACTCTGGTGTTGCCGGCAGCCGGATGTTCGGCGCTACCGCCAGATTCGCCCGCTTTGCTTTTTTTAGACTGCAAATAATTTTGTCTGGATTTTACGTAATTCATTTTTTTCACACCTAATAATTCAGGCGACTCGTTTTTCTCCAATGTTTCATATTTTTTTATTAATTCTAATTGCGACAAATTTCTATGTACATCTTTCATTAAAGCATCCTCTTTTTTTTCTTTGGAAAGCAATGTTAGTAGTTCGTTGAATTTTTCAGCGTTCACCAGTTGTAATTTCTCCACTGTCGTGCTCATTTTGTAGCTGTTGTGTCTCCTTAATTCTTTCAATGCTTCTTTAGAGTATTGGTGAAGATAATAATTTTCGATAAAAGTAATTTTTCTCTCATTTTGTTTTCATTTTCTTCAAATAATTTTCTTCAAGATATTTTCGTTCAATTTATCGATTTTGAAATTCGGAATTTCGTTTATGCAAATTAATTTGGATAAAATCATTAAATTATCGATTTTTTTGTGTAATTTTTGTTTCTTTTCTTTAAACTTAACGATAAAAAGTTTTGAATCGACGAGATGAAATTATTTCTTTTTTTCAAATTTTCTTTTTGTTTAATCTTATTGTATTCTAGCAATTGTCTCAAAACATTTTTTATCATTAAATCGTTTTCGGAAATTTCATCGCATGCTTCATCCTCTGCATCGGAAGAATCGGAAACGGACAAGGATGATTCGATCCCGTCATCGCTATAAACGTCCAAATAATAATCGTCTTCGTCGTTGTTGTCGTCCTCGTCGCGTTTGTTGATTTTATTGTCGTCGGCATTGATTTCAGTTGTTTCTTTGTCGTTTTTAACCTCTTCTTTTTTTGTTTCGTTATTACGTTACTTTCTTCTTCCGAAATATTCTCTCTTTGTTTTATTTCATCCATATTTAGATATTACTGGTCGTATGTGCAAAGTTGGACGTTGCAAACTGGTGAAATAGTCAATGGGCCTATTCAAACATCTACGTTTTCTTTTATTACACTTTCGTCTAAGAATAATACAAGTTCTACAATTCATGTTGACCAACAAACAAACAAATTTAAAATAAATGAAAATAATTCTTTTTTTTGTTGATATACCCTTTGCTTTTTTTTCTGTTTTTTCTTTTTTTAAAACCAAACATATTTCACAGCGGCGTATTTTAGGCTAATTTAATGCAATTTCTAAATTCGCCGATAAATAATATTTGCATGGCTTCGTCCACCGCATTCACTAAATCCCATTTGATGCTCACTTGATGGGTTGTCGTATTTGGTAAAACCTTGTTGAAACTATCTTTGTTTTTTTCGAACAAGTCTACAGTGATCACACAATAATCCGTTAAAAATTCGTTGTACAAAAATGGCATCTCGCAATACTGTCGATTCAATACTTTTTGCAGGGCAAGATAAGCATCTTTTAAACCCTTATAAACAGAATAAACGATTCCTTCGTTTATGCGAACTTCAAATTGAGAAAAGCCATCGATTTGAATCGAAAGGGATTGGAATCATAAGCGCCGTTATATCTTGCGCGTGTAAATAATATGGTATAAAGACGTGTTGGTCTCAACCCGTTGAATATGTTCTTGAATTTTATGTACTGTGTGCCGTCGGCTGCAAGGTACGACACGGTCCTGTATGGAAATACGTATTTTGCAATTTCTCGATTCTCTTTTATCATCATGTCGTTAATGGCGATGACCAGTTGCTATCTGGATTTAAACATGGAAATCATCCGTTGGAAATCTTTCAACGAGATATCCGAAGCTCCACACATTGCCACGGACCAAATAAATATTTGTTTTTAGCGGCACGCGATAATTGAAGTTTCAATTTGTAATCCGTGGGAAAAACGCTTCCTTCTCCAGTTTCGTTAAAACAATTTCTGTTGAAAATGTCTTTGCATTTAAAATGTTTGTTATTTGTTAACTTCAACCGTTTTGCGGGGCCCTGATTTGGGCAATCATCATGAGTTATATCCTCTAAATGAGCAATACTATAAGATTTATCATCAGCTCCAGAAGGAGTGTTATGATATGCACCGGTAATTTTGGCCGTTTTAAGATATTGATTGGGAATTTCCCCTATCAAATGACGAACGTAACCTATGTAATTCTCAGCGTTATTAGACGTGTTTATCATTTCTTGATTTACCAACAGGTTAATTTGATCCCACATGGTTCGTAAAAGACTAGGTTGCACGCAGGTGATCACATCTGCTGCTGCTCGAGCGGCAGTATTTGCAGTCGTAACGACATCTATTTTGGCGTACAAAACAGCCTCGTCCGTCTTAATAAGACCGTACTCGTTCGCGCTATGATAAAACGTACAATCAGTTGCTGTAACATTATCGTTATTCGGCGACGAATTGAAAATACTGGTTCTCGAATTGACGTAGGTCATATTGAAAGGAGGTACTTTAAACAACTCCAAAATAGGATCTTGTATGAGACCGTCATGTTTTCGACGTTATTTTGTTCACTTTCTTCATTCGGGGGTGGTAATGCTAACGGTATCGGTACTCTGGGGGCCATTTTTTTTATCCTAACTTAAATATCTCGACGCTAAATGATTTGTTATAACAGGTATGCCTTTGTTCACTAAATGATTTGCTAAAATAGATACTCCTCTTTTTAATGCTACTTTAGCACCCGTTTTAGCAAGTATTCTTAAAACAGAACCGCCTCTTTGTCTTGTTCTTCTCCTTCTACGTCTGCCTCTAGGCATTCCAGATAAGTTTTAAAATGCGCGGATCAAGTGATTTCGCACCGCCGGGAACGCGTTTTTGTTTTTTGCTCGGAACGGGATCCGAAGGCAGATTATTTTTCGGAATCGGAAAGCTATGATTCAAATTTTGAGGGGGTGCTATACTCTCTTCTTTAGCCTTTTCAAAAACGGACTATTTATAATTACGACCAATTAAATTTGTATTTTTATATTTGTACACCGGGTATTCGCTTTTTAATAATTTTTGAAAAACTCCACATCATACACTTTGTTCATCTTTGAACCATGATCGTGAACTAAATTGTATTTTTTCATTTAATATATATAAATCTGCATTATCGTATTTTAACCAAAAGAAAATATTTTTGTCAATATAGTTTTTATTATTAATTAAATAATTCGGCAAGAATATTTTATCTGTATTTTGCAAACCCGATTGATTTTTTTCATCGAAATAAAAAAACAAATACATTCTGAATAATACGTATTGTAAATCCGCATTACATGCGACCTCTTTATCGTGATGCAAGACGCCGTCATCGACCGTAACCCATTTACTGACAGGAATGTTCGTTGTTGCCAATTGACCAAAGTCGATTTTCTTACAAAAATATAATGTAAACGAACTTTGTATATTTTCGCATGATATTTTTTCGATTTTAAAATAAATTTTCCTTGTACTTAATTTATTGTTTTTGTAAATCGAAAATGGATAATGAACATTCCATTTTTTAACTTTTAATTTGCCGTCAGTCACGAATAAATCTACGTCAATCATAATCAATTCTGCATTCCAAAGACGCCACGCCAGACTCAAAATTAATCAGCTCCTTTCGCGAATTATATAAGGTGATATGAAAATCCGTTATGATGCCTTTCATTAATTTACTTCTGATAATTACGGGTTCGTATGCGAACGTTTCGCCGCTTCCTTGTCCTTTGACTTGCATAGGTACGGTTGTTAATAATTTTGAATACAAATCGCTGACTATAGATTTCTCTTCTTGATCGCAATAAATTAGAATATGATTTGCGCTGTCCGTAATGTCGGGTAAATAGGGCATGATCTTTTCCGTCATAACAATACTCATATCTCCTTTTTTATGGTTTTGGATTCATATAATTCTCGTTCGTATTAATATAGGCATCAATTGTATTACCGTTATCTAAACCCACCATGTACGCTAATTTTTTTGAAAATGTTATTTTTGCAATACTTTCGCCACCATTGTTCTCAATACTAACTCTCTTTTTATTCCGTTCCTTATAAATATATCCTTTGTCAGCATTAAAATGAAATATAATTTTTCCGAATTCGGAAAGTTCCACGGAAATATCATATGGGCTCAAACAGGCATTCATGTAATAAATCAAATCCTCTACGATGTAAATACCATCTGGAATCACAAATTTATTCACATTCAATGTAAACTGAGGTTGAGATACATGTGTTTTTTTAAAATAGCCATATGTATACTCGAGAGTAAACCAACATTCATCGGGTAGAATATTTCGAGTCGTCAACAGATAAGATACCTTCAGCACGCTAATGTAACCCGCTTTAGTTTTGCAATTGATGGGCATGGGTAACGTCATCGTAAAATCATTAGTGTAATTTGTACCTCCGATTTTATTCTGACAATTACTCATAAACGTCACGTTCCTGTCGACTAAATTTTTTTCAATTCTTCTCTGTAAAATATGCCTTTTATAATCTCATTGTCATCGTCTTTAATCATATAAATAAAGGGGTTAGTTATATAGACTTTATAAATTTTAAATATCTCATTTTTCCATCTTCTCAAACTGGATTTTTCAAATATATTA
>JAODVQ020485988.1:0-10208 GCA_025400075.2 Phenganax stokvisi
TTGTTAGTGTCGTGTTATTGTCCAGTAGAGTGCATGTAAGAATTGAATGTGTGTTGTCATAAACTTGTATAAAATTTACTGGTGGTTGCTGATTATTGATTGCAGAATAAAGTCCCAAAGTTTAAGCGAGCGTCGAAGACCTATATTGCAAGGTTTCCACAACACTGGGCTAAATAACCAGAGCGTGAGATAACTGATAGTTTTTTTGGACCGAACTTCGGTCCAAAAGAACTATTGTCTCCGCTGATGTCGTCAGCAGCTGAAGTAATGAGAAAACCGAGGATTATCCGACGCGTTTCGACAAATCAAGAACGAGCATAGTTTTGGAATATATAAGAATAAACGATATCTTTCGATGACGTCAGAGAATCGCTTGTTGTCGACTTTTCGTGGACTTGAGATTTGTTTTCTAGAGGACTCTCGCTGTTCTGTCAAGCTTGTTTGATAAAACGGAATGTAAATGTTGAACGAAACAAACGAGACTGCAAAAGCGTATACAAGAATTGGTTGTCACAAAACTTTGCTCATTGTTTTTAATGTCTTAGCAAGGATATCAAGACGATTACTAAAAGTTGAAACATATTGAAAATACTCGTCTGCACGTTTACTTTGATTATGTAAATCTTGAAATATCGATTAGAAATATATTTCATTGGTTACTTTCGTGATTTCACAATTCTCTCACTCGTTATACATGTTATCTGCTAAGGCCCGTTTCAAACGTCGCTCGACTGCCGTGCCAATTAAATCCATAAAGATAATACATTCAACTGAAACTTCTCATTATCAATTGTCGAAGCAGCTTCAACCCAGTGAAGACAGTGGCTAGCCAAGGACTTTCGGAAAACTAAAATTTCGTCTAGAACGTGAACAATACTTTTCTGAAATCACCAACTTTAAACACCGTCAAGCTGTAACAAAACTACGAATATCAGCTCACAAATTACCGGTTGAGACTGGTCGTTATAATGATGTGTCATAAAATGACAGACTATGTAGGTTTTGTACATTAAACGAAGTTGGAAATGAGCATCATTATTTAATGTATTGCACTAATCCGAAGTTCAAGCTGCTAAAAACAAAATTTATTGCTAGGTTACACGAAATAAATAGTTCTTTCGGACTATTTGGTTCGGAAGACCTATATCTATATATTCTATCCATGAAAGATCAATCGATTATGAAGCTAGTGGGAAGATATTGCTATCACATTCTAGAATCTTTTCATAGCTTAAACTGCTCTGTCATATAACCCATAACATATATATCGTTAATGTAAATCGGTTAGATTACCATTGTTGGTTTCTTAGGCATGCACTCCGAACTTGTATTTTGTTAATTTAGATATATATATGTAAATTGTCACCTTTTAACACTAACTTTGGTATCTCTGTAATGATGGAATTAAATTAAATTAAATTAAATTGTTTTTCATGCTTTCGACACTGCATTAGTGCCACTTTTGAAACGGGTCTAAACAGATAACATAAACCTTGTTCTAAAGTGTGACAGAATTCAAAGTTGAATAGAGTTACCAACCAAATATAGTTCTAATTGATATTTCAAGATTTACATAAGCAAAGTAAAAGTGCAGACGAGTAGTTTCAATATGTCTCAACTTTTAGTGAAATTCTTGATATCCTTGCTAAAGCATTAAAAACAATAAGGCCTAGGTCAAACATCGCTCTTCTCATGCGCCGAACCTAATGCAAATGACCGAAAGTCTTTGTTTGAGCTTATTTGCATTTGGTTCGGTGCATGAAAAGAGCCACGTTTGACCTCGGCAAAGCAAAGTTTTGTGAGAACCAATTTGCAGTCTCGTTTGTTTCAGTCAAGATTTACACTCTGTTTTATCAAACAAGCTCGACAGAACAGCAAAATTATAGCTGTGTTTAACTACAGAGTTTTTGTGAAATATGCCAAATAAATATTAGTGAAAATATCTAAATCTTACCTTCCTATACTGAAGAAAAGACACAGACCGAAGATCATCGCTGCTGAATTCAACTTGCTCATTCTCTCGTCGAGCTTTGATACTGAATGACTGTTCCTCGATCACAGATGACATTTTTATTGCAAACATCATGCCACAACAGAACCAAATATTTTGGCAGAAAAAATGTAGAAATGTGATCAGAGCATGGTCTCAACTACTCTCCATTAATCGAATTACAGCGGATTTGGAAATAATCTCACAGTGCACGTCTTGGCGAATAGCTTCACCACAGTCAACTCCCGATAACTCGAACCTCACACCAACTCAAACCAAAATTGATTTCGCTTTAAATTTCGGAAAAACATTTACAGTAATTTTACCCCCAGTACCTCCCGCTTACTTGAAGCAAGGTGTTTTTCTGTATAATTTTACCCCCGCTAACTCGAACCATGTCTACTAATATCTAGTACAGACTCTTCTTCCTAATGCAAATACCTCTCATTAGTACAGACACCTCTCTTTAATGCTGTTACCTCTCTCCAATGTGAAGACTTCTCTCTAAAGCAAACACCTCTCTGTAGTAAGATTAAAAATATTCAATTTGTCATGAAGTCTTTTTCTACTATACCAAACATGTCAATCCAATTCAGAAGCCGGTTGTATCAGAGGCGTTTAAGTCGCTCACCTGTTAAGGAACAACCGAAAGATTCGGACAAAGTGTATGGGAGACTTATAACGAAAGAGACTGACGAAACTGTGCACTACGTACAGGAATTTAAGACTTCCTGCTTGTGCAGAGAAGGAATACACCCTCTCTCCTACGCAGAGGCTTTATACGTTTATAATACATGAAAATACGTAAAGATGGCCGCCGCTGAAATTGAAAGCGCGGGCGGAAGTGGAGAGAGAGGGGAACGCTGAAGTGGCTGGCCTCTGCCAGATTTGCTTCTATTTCTCGCACAAAAGCTCGAAAAGTGGTACATCCTTAAATATTGCTGCCATCCGCAAGTTTTAATCATATATGCGACCCAAAAATATTCGTTTAACTACAAGAAGTGGATTTTTATATATATTTTAATTTATTCGTCAAGTTTAAGCGGAAATTCGAATAAGGAAGAAACCCAAGTTGACGAAGTCGAATGTGATGTTTTATATTGAGTAATTCTCCTCATAATTTATACTTAGTTGGTGAAGTTCTTCTCAATTTACTGTTGTGTGCCTTTTTGGTGTATGATATTTACTGCGATGGAGGTTCATTAGTCCTTTACAAAGCAGCGCAATCATTACAAATTTCACCCCTAAATTCTATGTGCATATGTACAAGTCGCGATAATGCTGTCGTAATCCATCTCGAGAAAAGTAATCTGGATTGTTTTCTTCACAAAATGTTCAGCAAACATTCCCATTTTGAAAAGTACTACCGAGCTTCACTCTCTCTGCCATATTGTTTTCCTCAGTGCAAGGCATGCCAACCCCCCCGTTTGTCACCATGTTGCGGAGCAAATCTGGCAGAGAGGGTTCAAGTGCTTCAACTTACCCCTTTATAAAGCCTCTGCGGAGGAGAGAGGAATACACCAGTGTTCTCGAGTTTCTACGGACTGACGAGTTCAGGATTAGGAATATCTTCTTAAAAGATATTGATGTGACTATGGATTACTCCGGCAGCTTTGACAAAGATGAATTTATTTGACCATCTGACGACAAAAGAAGGGTTTCGTATGCCAGGTTGTGTAGCATAGGCAAACAGAAACAATTCTACACAACAGCCCCCAAGCTAGCAACAACTGTCTTACAAACACGGAAAAAGAAAAAGGCGATGGTGCAGATGCTGGAAAGCAAGAGTGTACGAGAAACGCTTGGGCAGTATTGGAAGAAATTTGGAAACATGAACACATTCTGAAGGAAACTTGACAAACTATTAACTGAATCCTTGGGCAAGCCAAAAGAAATCCACAATATCTAATATAAGACTACAGTAAACCCAGGGTACGCTTATAGACCCTGCAGCTTCTGAGACAAGACCTAATGACAATATCATTTTTGACTCTCCTGATGTTGCAGAGACTTTCAATGAGTATTTCTTTACCATTGGAAACAAAATTGAAAATTCTGTTGATTCAGGATATACCCAATTTAGTTCGCATATATAAGAAAATCAACCACTACCTTTGAATCTGACACAGTATCTGTAGCAAAAGTTATAAATTCTTTTGTTGCTTTATCTTCTTCATAAGCTACTCAAATTGATAAAATTTCAGTAAAAGTACTGGAACTATCTACTGCCGTTATTGCGCCATCTATTACTAAATTCTTTAATTATGTAATTGAAAATGAGGTATTTTCTCAAGATTGGAAGGTAGCCAAAGTTTTTCTACTTCATAAGAAAAGTTCCAAAAATATGCTGTATAATTGTCCAATTTCTATCCTTCCAGCTATCAGTAAGGCTTTGGAAAGTATACTTTATAAACAACTGTATGGCTACTTGTCTAATGCTATAGTATAGTTACAAAATATCAGTTTGGTTTTAGACAATATCACTTAATGGCTTTACTTGATAGTACTAATCAATGGTATTCAAATATTCAAATCTAGGTAAAAGAGTAGTTAACACAGTTGTTTTTCGACTCATTTTGAGCGATACCATTGATCACAAAATCTTCATTCAAAATTTTAATATGTATGGTGTACTACAACGTTCGTTAAAACTACTCGAATCATACTTAAAAACTCACGCAGGTGCTTTATAAATCGTATTTTATCTAATTTTATATGGAACAAGTGTGGAATTCCATAAGAATCGATTTGGGGCCCATTTAGTGTATAGAAACGATTTGCCAGAAAGCCTAAGCAACAGCACGCCTATAGTATAATTGCAGGTCACACGACACTCCGTGGTTCTGGGAATTTGATAGACGAAACTTCATCTCTCATGAATCAGGACTTGAATAATATCCGGGATCGGCTCATTGCAACAGGGCTCTGTTTGCATCTTACTGAAACGGAGTACATGCTCGTGGGATCCAGGGTAACATTGACTAATCTCACTGACAATCCTCGTATTTCGTTCAATGGTTTTCGATGGTAAACTTGGGAATCGAGTAACATTTACCAAGACTCTTAATTAGAATTCATATTGACCAGTCTCTCTCTTGGGATCCATATGATGAATAAATAGTTTTAGGTGGCATTGGTACAATCCATAGGTGAAAATCGTTTGTATGCAGGGACACACTTAGGCCCGTTTTCCACCACATGAATTTGTTTGAGCGAAAAGTAAATTTAACACAACGTGATTGGCTAGCAGAATAATTTGCGGTGAAAAAGTCGAAAGCGAACCAATCAAGTTGCCAGATTTATTTTTCGCTCGAAGAAATTCACATCGTGGATAACAGGCCTTAAATCCATGTATATGCTTTGGTGCAAACATATTTTCACTACTTTTGTGAGGTATAGGATCCGATTAGCACTACTCTGTTCGACAAATTTCAGAGTCTTCAAAACAGAGCAGCGAGAATACTTCTGGGTTGTCCTAATGAGCATGGACATTCAGAAGCTGCTATAGCTGACCTCGGGTGGAAAACACTTATGCAATGTCGCTTAGAATCTAAAGCCAGACTCATGTATAAGAATATCCATGGTTTTTCACCCACAGCGCTTACCGAAATATTATCCCGTGCTTCAGTTGTCAGACCCCACGATTACAATTTGCGAGATTCTGGCATGAAGCTACAATTGTCCACAAAATATATAAGACAACCCCCTTGCCCCCATTCCCGATGTTGTGTGAGACAATAAAATAGTTAAGTGGTGATGATATTATATTTTCAAGTTTCTCCGTACGTGTGGTAAGCTATCAAGACTTCAATACTTGTTTTTCTGCTTAGGTTGACAATCACAACATTGTGAATAAGGGAGAGGAGAACATTTTAAAGAAAGTCTCAATATATTTTGTGGACGATTGTTGATCTTTCTTTTCCAAAAACGGATTATTTAGAAAAGAGTATAGGTTTCAGTGGTGCGCAATTGTGGAACAATGCACGAAATGAAATTAGAAACGCCGAGAGTTTAGTAAGGTTCAAATTGCTTCTACGTGCAACTAGCCTACAATTATTCATTAGTGTGTTTATTAATACTCAACTTTTTGTTTCTGTTTCTCCTCCTTCAACTTTGTAAATAATTATGTGTTTTGTTATAGTTATGTAATTTTGAGTTGTTTTTTTTTGTTGTGTTCCCCTTGGAAATCAATGTATGTTGAAGGAGTTAGTGTATATAAAGTTTACCTTACCTTACCCGGCTTAGTCTTTCCACTCACATTGTTGCGACGTCTTTAAATTTTAATTGGGGGGTAAATGAATCTGTACAACGGCATGCGAGTGTGAGTATGGCTATAACTGCAAGATATTAGAATAGTGGGCTACAAGTGTGACGCTGAGCAATGTGTACTTCCCGTGAAGGGTCAAATGCAAACGCTCGAAAACGTTACTATGTGCACATGGTCTGAAATGCGCTTGTGAAGAATGCTAAATATTCGTTAAAGTACTATTGGCTGCTACAACAAAGATATCGAGAGACCTATTCAAATCATTTCGGACTTTGAAATCGTAGGAAAGTATTCTATTTCCTATTTTAGTCATACTATCTACATACAGCAATATAGGTATTATGGCCTAAGCATTCTTACATTTTTTTCACTCTTACACCAAGTGGTCAGTATTATCCAAAAACGTTCACTGCGGATTATTAGGGACCTTAAGATTCTACGACGCAAGCTCAACGATGCGACCGTGAATATTTGGTTTATTTTACGTTGAAAGTATTGTTTACAAAAATGAAATACAGCATTCCTGATATTACAGTAACGTTTCAGTATTATTGTGACTCTACCAACATTGGAAACAGCCTCTGCTGTGTTTGAAGAAATTTATGTATCGCGTCGTAAATTCTAGTTCTGGTAAGGGCGACGTGATTTTCGAAAACTGAAGTCCTAAACAAGGGAAACTCTGTACGCGAGAAAAATCACAACATTTTAATTTTGAAGTTTAGGAAAAGTTTCCTTATGTTAGAATCGTGATATAAACTGCTATAGCAATACAAATAATTATCCAGGGTGGGTGATTTTGTATTTGAAATGAAAGTGCCCTTTTCAACGTTCGCATTGTTGAGCTCGCGTCGTAGAATCTTAAGGTTCCCATTGAATTTTACAAGTTATAACTAATATTGCTATTTATTGCAATGAAATTCCCTATATTTATGCGTTCAAAAAAGAACATCCTGCCGTCAAATTTCTTAGTGGATACACACGTGGTCGGATTTTCATTGAAGTTGATTTCAGTGAATAGTGATAACTTTTCCAAGCATACCAGTTAATTCCATCAGCGAACGAGCGGTGGTTACCGTGGTGATACTGACCGTTGAGATTTGATTTATGGCATTTATTGTACCACCAGGCCCCTTTGAATACTTGAGCACAACTGTCTTTATATGAATCATTGTCCGAATCTTTGGTAGAAAAGGGGAAACCTTTGTGGTAACTCAATGAATCTCCTGCATTTCCTATAAGAGAATTAACAAGGATGTCTTTTTATTAAAAACAATTAATAGGTAAACAAGCAAGGAAGCAAGCAATGAAACAAGCAATCTATCGCATAACAAAGCAGACCAGCTAACAGACGACTAAATCAACTCATTGACCTATAGTTTAACTGCTTCTTAATTAAGCTTTTGACTAACTAACAAAGCAACCAATTTATTAACTAATTAATCAAACAACGGACCAACTAACTAACTGAATGAATAATTAACTACACACTTTTACTGAAGACAACAGAGAAAAAACTGAGGTGTATTTTTACCAGAGTAATTTCCAAGGCTTAACTGATATTTCGTCCTTTGACTTGTCACAGCAAAAAAATCATATTCTGCAAATTTCTTGTTTCCAGAGGTATCTTCCAAATCAATACGAAGTTTAGTTTGGAAAAAAGTTGTTAGTCTGTGGATTTTGTCCAATCCCAGCCAAAATTCTCCATCCAAATCTCCAAACCCGTTTTTATAATCTTGCCATCCTCTGAAGAAGTCAACACTTCCATCAAGACGACGTTGAAACACAGTCCAGCCTCCCCCGGTCATATCACAAAGCACTTTAAAACTTCCTTTTCCATCAGGATCGATTTCATAAATGCCATTTTGTCTTATTCCACCTTGGTATAACTCTGCGCAATTTTTTTCTTTTGAAAATATCGAAGGAAAGAGATGAAATGAATATGAAGTTTTGGCGTACAGAAAGACAGACAAACGATCAAACACACCAGTGAAAACGGAAACACAGAGGTGGACAATCAAGCAATCAAACAAAATAACCAAAGAAACAAGGAGGCTTACAAACAAATAGCAATCAGCTAGCAAAAAATAAGCAAGGAGAAAAACAACTAAATACACAAACTAATAAACAAATAAACAAATGAATAAGCAAATATTGACAGACCAACCAACCAAATAGCAAACAAAAAGCAGGAAAAAAGCAAGCACACAAACAGATTAGAAGTGTTTTACCCTTTATATATACAGTAACTGAAGTGAATTCACGCGTGGTGACCGAAGTAGTGAGGTGACCTCATCATTTAAGGTATTGTTACACTTTGAGGTGACTTTACCCTTGGTAACGTGACTCAGATGACCTTCCGCTTGAGGTGACATGATCCTGCACGAGCAATACCGAATCAAAGCGGATTTTTGTAATACATAGTCAAAACGGGGTTGCACAACTGCGCTGGTGGCTTGAGTAAAGAACACGGATTAACCTTTTATATTATCAAAAAACTAAGGAACACTTTTGCATTAACATGAAATATGCCCGCCTTGGAAAGCCTTCTATCCGAAAGCCTTCTCCATAGTTGGTCTCTTGTTCCAAAGCCAAGGCTTCTTCTGCATGGGCTCGGACCGTAGATTCTAGTTATCCCCTTCAACAAATTCGTAACCCCTTAGAATCCTTCTTATAGGAAACTTTCTGTAATTAATTGATGCTCTAACGCTTCTTCTGGATCAAAGTCGTCGTTTTCCACAAGCGCATCCTTTTCTCATTACTTTCTTTTCTACCGGGTCTTTCTTTAGTTGTCTCATCCACAAGAAACTTTGCTTATCGATATTTTCCAGTTCCTTCTGCAGGTCTGGTATAGTGCTCGGGTACGGCACTTCTTTGCGCATCATTCTGCACACGATCCGAGAAAAGGAATTAAGGCACGGTGCCCGAAAATGGGCATTACGTCCAGGGCCAGCACTTATACAACAGCACCGTGTCCAACATAAACAACACGGCGGCTAGTTTAGGGAGCAGATGGAAAGTAGCAGAAACAAAAGCATTATTGGATGCATATGGAGAACCAAGAATTCAAGAAGCTATCGATGGTATGGCAACTGACAAGGTTGTTCACGATGAAGTGAGATAGATATTAAAAGAGCACTCGGATATCGACAAAACAACATCCCAAGTAGAAACGAAAGTTAAGAAATTGAAAAGTAGTTACAGGAAGTTAACAGATCGTATGAAACAGTTGCGATCCGAGAGACCGTGCTTTTCAAGTGCTCTGTCAAGTGTCGAGAAAACTGCTTTGAGATTATGGGAGCATTTGGATAGGATTTTAGGTAAACTTTGATAAATAATCGTTCACATAAACTTTTGAAAATGGTACAAAGTTGAGAAACGATTGTCTTGGGAACTCCATAACTTTCAAGCCACTTTGTGTCATTAGAATGCGTGTATTCATTCTCAACAATTCCCGGTATCGTTGAAAATGACCATACTGACTTTTCAAGTGCATTTCTAATTGCAATTAACTTGATCACAGTGGCGTATCTAGTGAAAAATTTCTGGTCACGCTTTTGTACCTTGTATGTTCACCCAAGGTGCATTCCGTGTAGCCTACGCCAAAGATCTTCGGCGTGGAGTTGCGATGCTTGTTGGCACAACGGCGTACAAATGCAGTCTTCGGCGTGACGGCGTTGATATTTTATTCGTTTAGCAGCGCTTCCGGCGTGTGATAAAGTCCATTGCATAAAGTAGAGAGCTACTTAAAGAGCTACTTAGTAGAACTAGAGGGCTACTTAAATAAAACGTAAAATGCTGAGCGTGACACCTGACACGTCGGCGTCGCGCAATGACGTCATTGGCGTATCTTAGTTTTTTCATTGGCAGAACTTCAGCGTAAACTTTAATCTTTAATGTTTAATAAATTTATTTAAACACGGTAGCCTATTCAGTAAAAAAATATATACAGTC
>JAODVQ020486094.1:0-10205 GCA_025400075.2 Phenganax stokvisi
TTATTTCCCACAGTAATGGGGCTGGTAGGTCCTGAAGGCGAGACAGGCTCTTTACTACCGGTTGGAAGAATGATACGGAGTATTATTCGTGGTCAAAGTACAGATCATACTGACTGTGAATTTTGTGAGGGTAAGGGTTATTACGAAAAGGGAACCTACGGTGAAGTTCCTTTAAGGGAGACTGATTTTCTTTAATACTGCTATGGAACAAAGTCCTCCGCACTTTGAAGTAGAATTTAGAAAAGGTTAGATTTTAGTCAAAAGTAGGCCTTCGCGTTAAAACTAATTTTGTATAAGATACATGTACCTGTATGCATGCGTTCGTTTTGTAATTTTGTCTACTTGTAACTATATTTAATTGTACAATGCAGGTCTTATCTCTTATTATTTGCACAGCAGATGTGGGCAAAAATTATTCTGCGCTTACAAAAGCGAACTAAATGGCTAAATATTTGTTTTAAAGAAATTCTTATTAAAAAAAGTTACATTGTGCGTATAATTAAGCTTTGTTTTCACAATAAATATGCCTGCAAAAGTTTCTTTAAAGTCACAATGGTTTTTGAATATATTGAATTGACTTTTAAATTTGAATAAGGATATATCATGAAACCATTTAAGCATTTTTCTAACACTGCAAACGAGAAGTAATGACGTAAAATCATCGATAATACTTCTGTGTGCTATATTGCAGCGTTGTTTAATCATTTAATAACATACATGAAAAAAATTTCTCAATTCTGATTGGTTAAGAGCAGTGAAATTTTTAGGCAACAACGTGCATAAAAAAGTCAGTGCAATTTTTCAAAATTTTCTTACATTTGTTCAAAAACTATTTCTAACTGACAGATTACAAAATTATTTTTCGTGCATGTCCTTTTCGCAAAGCATTGTACAGTGACCAAAGAGTTTATCCTTTACGTTGAACTTTATCATGTATATTATCAATAAGTAATAGTACGCTTTCTCGTACAATTTGGAAAAACATACACTCGTGAGTTTTTCAAAGACTTCATATTGCACTCGTCCTTCGGACTCGTGCAATTTTGACAGTCGTTGAAAAACTCACTTGTGCATGTTTTTTCCAAACTACACTCGAAACCCTACTATTACCTATACAAATGTAATTTTACTTAGTATATATAGAGTATTCGAAAATGGTTGTCTGAAATTTCACGCAAAGAACACGTCATGCTCAACTGGAATAAATTCTTCACGCTAGCTGACATAACAGCAGTGGCGTAACGGATTAAGGTCAGGATTAGAGAAACTTCTAAGGGCCCTGGACGTTCTAGGGACCCCTGATCAATCAATGATAACGTCATGACTTAGAATATTCAAACGTATTTGAACATATGATGTACTACAGCTGCTTGGTCTTGTACAAGCTATGCTCGTGTTCATATCTACATAATGTTGTTTGCATTTTCTTTAATTCATCAAACATATATGTAACTTCGTCTGGCTTTGAGACCTGCACGTTTCAGCAGTCCATTAGAGCCTTTAAATTTTAGGTCAGGGGAAAGGGCCCCTGAGAAAAATTCTCCTAAGGGCCTCCTCAACGTCTGTTACGCCCCTGCATAACAGCTGTCTCCCTGTTGACTTGATCACCGATATTTAAACTTGGTAGTATTTGAATATGGATCGTCGTTTTTGAACATAATATTTTTCTCAAATAAATAACATTGAATTTGTTTAGTATAACTAAAGTTCGGTGAGAATTTTATTGATCAAAACGAAATGAGCTAGATTGTCAACAGCAAAGTCTAAGCGGATATTTAAATAATAACAGGTCTAAGTTCCAAATATCTTCTCTCAAGCGTAATTGTTGCTACAGACATCTCAAAAATGATAAAAATATGTTGAAAACTTCTTGACCACGGAAAGATTTTTGTACCACAGATGACTACAACATACGCACTTCAAAAATTCGAAAAAAACCTTCAAAATATCTGTGAGACCAATCTTTTGTCTGGGGTGAAGTCAGATCATTCAAGTGCAAATTTCCATCTGGAAAGTGGACAATATACGGAAAAAGAACAAATACTGAAACAGCTGGGCGACGCATGATAACAGAGACGGTCCTCGCATAGTGAAAAATGACAAGTTGATAAAGAAAAGGAATTTGGGTCAAATTCACCGATAAGCTATACTTGAGAATAGAGGGCCTGAGGCTGGTTGTTCGAAGTGCATTTAGCTTAAACGCTGAATAACTTTGAAAAAGACATCACATTTCTGTTTTCCTGGAACAACAAAATTGAAAAGTTTTTAACTGACTACAATTATTATGTATTTACCCGTCGTTTTACTGCATAATACTTGATTTGAAAGTTTAGAGGATGTGTGGGAGGGTTTTTGAATTATAAATTATCCACTGTTTAAGCTAAACAGCATACAAACAACGGTGCCCTGGGTAAACAACATCTACGAGCGCTGGAAATATGTCAGTTAATGATCATGATGACATAAAAACCTTGATTGAATAATCTTTACAGTCTTCTCTGTGGGAGCAGTTGTCAGGACGTAAGGACAGCCAAATGTTGTCTAAACAAGATAATCCCAAGGAAATAAATGAAAGCAAACGCCATTCAGATCCCCCCACTCTTCATTATCAACCAAGAAGGAGTCAATATTTAATTACAACATGTTCCCACACAAGGTAGTTGTACCACGCTTGCGCGAAGACTCGTTTGTCATCCCAAGGTATCAGCTAGGCAAAAACGATGAATCATCTTTTAACTTTTCCTTGTCTGGAAAGAATTACTTTGAATGGACAATTGCCATTATAGACTAAATTTCGATCTTGGCAAAAAGAAGTAAATTCATCTACGCTCTTGGAAACAATACAATAGATGTAGCAAGTGTAAAACTACAAAGTTTGGTCGCGAATGCTTGAAAATGCGGGAAAGATAATCCTGCGAAGATTGCAAATTTAGTATATTTTTCTCTCATGTGCGGAAATTGTTGCCGTATTTGAGCCGAAAGTGACCAAACTTTGTAGTTTTACTACACCTGATATGTTTTTCCAGCTGCGCAGATGAATTTACTTCTCTTTCCCTAGATCGAAATTTAGTCTATAATAGGAATTGTTCATTGGAAACAGTTAGATGGCAAAAACGCTCTGTTTTAACTGCTCATGCGTAGATCCAAAAGTACTGAAACTGTATGTAGATTTTTCGCACATGATTCGTGAAACGACAAAATGAAGTCCAGATTGACTTTGTATCGATCAATGTTAAACCACCATTGTAAACCACAGCCAAATTAAAAAAGGGTTTGTATGTACGGTACTTAGCTGCTCAGTATACTTTATATTTATTATGAAAGTGTGCATGCAGAATATGAACTTTGTTCAAACAGCGGAAATGTGTATAATTAGCGTTTTATATGCATGAATAATTAATCCTTTGCTATCTAAGTTGGCCGTCATATTTGAAAGCAAAATTACACATTATTGTACACAAACAAATGTACGTGTTGTTTCCACGGTAACAAAAATTAACATCAAAACATAATTTCATTATCAGTGTCTGATTGACGTTGGGATAGTTCATATTTATACATTTGTAAAGAAATTGTTTTTGTGATATGTGATGAAAAGAATAAGTTGTAAATTTATCAACCCCTGTGGTTTACAAGTTTTTTTTTATTGAAAAACGAAGGATGTTTAATTTTTAATTGCTAATATTCTTGATATTAAAATATATTTATTAAATAACTTTGAATGTAATGATTAATGGTTCAGTAATTAAATGCTACGTGTACTTATAGTTTAACAATTTCTTATTGAATAAATATTATTTGGGAAATCAGTTTTCTGATATTAAATTAAAAGAAATAAACCAAACGCTCCTCTGGCTTATTCATCAGCTGCGATCTAGCAATTGCGGTTGAAATGATAAAATATTGATGTCTTTTTAATTGCCCAACTTTCTGTCTTGGTTTAAAAGCAGAATACACAGAGTGATGGCTTTATATCGAGCAATACAGGCGATTGACCAAAATAGTTTCCATTTTACCGCATTTTACTCGAAGCAGTCATCTGAGCAATATGTTCAGCGTGTCTTAGAGACTTTCCGCTCCTCAGTTGAAGAAGCAGCTGAAAAATTTCGTACACGCAACTTTGCAAAATATTTGAGGAACTATTGTGAGGTTAGCAGGTCACGTTGCGTGATTTAGCTAGATGTTATTTGCCAACAGCGCAAAAACTAACGATTATGATATCAACAATTAACGCTTCTCGAACAACAGCGAATGACACGCTCTTAGAAGACTTGGTAGGGAACACTCTCTCAGCTCACGGAGCTCTTTTGGAGGTCGCTAAGTCAAAATGCCAAGTTTTTGGCAAGTTTGTCGTTATCAATGTAAGTGGAAAACGTTTTGAAACTTTTGAAGAAACTTTGGAGATATTTCCAGAGACACTACTCGGCTCTGCGTCTACCAGAAGAGGGTATTTCAACTCGAATACTGGAGAGTATTTCTTTGACAGACATCGGGGTTCTTTTGGAGCGATATTATATTTCTATCAAAGCAATGGCTCACTCATCAGGCCTGATACCATTCCAGTTCATGTTTTCTACAAAGAATGCGTGTTTTTCCAGCTTCCTGAAGAAGTTTTGGAGTCATTTCAGATAGAGAGTGGTGTCATAGACGAGGAAGAAGAAAGACCAATGCCCAATAATCCCATTTGTAAAATGATTTGGAAAACAATGGAATACCCTGATACATCCAAACTTGCAAAGACGCTTGCTATTCTCTCAGTTTCTATCATTTCCGCTTCGTTAGTTATATTCTGTCTCGAAACCCTGCCTATTTTCAATCCTCCTCCACCGGATTGCCCTAGCAACCAGACATCATGCTCTGAGAAAGATAACTATGTTAACCCATATAGTCAAATTTGGTTCCTTTTTAATAGCGCAATTATTGGTTGGTTCACTGCGGAGTATGTTATTCGTCTACTTGTATGTCCAAACATTCCTGCGTTTCTGGTATCTCCTCTCAACATTATTGATCTGCTAAGTATTTTCCCATATTACATAACGTTGGCTCTGTCCGATGTCGATGGTAGTGTTGCTGTGTTGCGTGTAGTTCGTGTCGTCAGAGTGTTTCGTGTGTTCAAATTGTCTCGACACTCGCGTGGTTTACAGATCCTAGGAAATACGCTGCGATCATCTTTCAGTGAGCTTATCATGTTAGCTTTCTTCCTCTTCATTGGTGTGATGATATTTGGGAGTTGTATTTACTATGCTGAACTTGGGGAGGGTAAGTTACTCTACTATTTTACTCTAACTAAGTTTACAGTGTCTATTCCCATTCAAGACTCGTTTCCAAAACACTTATTTTTAGTACGGTGTGTTTAAATACGGATCCGTGGGTCAAAATGTAAGTGTGCTGAGTCCAAAATATTTTTGCATGCAAAACAGCCTTAAATCTGCCTTTGCTTTGCTGGAGCTTTCAGTTTTGAGTTTTCATGAGAAAACGAGCGAAAGTTTTTGAGCGAGAGAGAAAAAATGGACAAGCAGCAAAAATCCCAAGCGGTTTGGAGGAGATTTTTTCTTCATTTTTAGAACTCAGGGTGAAGCTTCAGATAAAAAGGACTAGGAGCAAAGTTAGATTCACACCACTGCTTTTGTGAGAAGTTGTACTGTTTTTCCTAAAATCATTTATCCTGAGTATTTTAAGAGAACAGATTTTTGCATTGTATTTATCATCATCAATATTATAACAAATTCACAGCAAGCTGGTTTAAAAACCTGAATGATGCAAATTTCAAATCACCTTTAAGTTATCACGTCAGATTTTATCAGGTATAAATTATAAATCATCTGCGGGAAAATCTGGCCTTCAGTTACTCTTATTTGTTAAGCAAAATTAAGAGTGTGATGAAAAACTATTTTCTTTCGACAAACTTGTTTAATCTGTCTTCCCATTTAGATTCAGGTTTTGAAAGTATTCCTCACTCGTTTTGGTGGGCTATTGTTACCATGACAACTGTCGGCTATGGTGACGTTTACCCGACGACACTCTTGGGCAAAATCACTGGAGGATTTTGTGTAATTGCTGGTGAGTAGTTTGAGTGCATCGACGAGATACAGCACTCAAGATTGTCTGAGGTTGCTTAGTACGACTGAATAGTTTACTTTTCTATAAGTATGCATAGTTTTCGTTGCCGTAATTTGATTCAATATGAAGAAGGCTCATTTGATTTCGCATAGCATCACCAGTAACCCATTGCAACAAACTGTTGTGGAATTTCTCTTGTATCAACGTCATTACCTGAGTTTTGTGATGGGAAACTAAAACTAATAAAAGTTATTTTCCACCCACGTAAATTGCCATGAGATTAGACCTTCTTCCGTATATATCACAGCTATAAATAGGCATGAAGAGCCAAGCAATATGTCAAAGAATGTTAGCTTTCAGCCATACTTCCATGTAGCTGTGACATAATTGTCAGAGGGTCAGTTCAAAAATAGAAAGGGACAGGAGAGGTTATTTTATTGCGTCTCATAACTTCGCAGAGTTATTTGTATTTCATTAGGTGTGTTAAGCATCGCGTTACCAGTGCCAGTGGTTGTTGCAAACTTCGAGCAATTCTACCAGAAAGAATTAAACCGTAGACGACAAGAACAAGACAAGAAAGATGAAGAAAAAAAGAATGACAAAGAAATAAAGAGAAGGATGAAAAGGGGAGAGTTGAAGGAAGGGCAACCCATGTTGGAAAATGGAGAAAATCAAAGTCCAACTAATGAATAACAACATACAACCCCAAACTATTTTGCTACTAGCTAGACCATTAAAATGCTGGTCTATGCCAAACTATGTTGCTTGTTACTGGAAAAACCCTCGTGCACTAAGAGCTAAATACAGTTCTAGCTGGCACTCTTTTCTTTATATAAAATACGGAGTAATTAAACCTCATTGGACAGGATGATATTTTCAACATGTACGATTTTAGTGCAACTTGTGAATAGTTCTTAAAATGCTCTACTATGCAAAGGTTAATAATTTTTTGTGTGTAGTGATAGTATAACAACAACGAACAGTAATTCTAATATTTATGCTGTCGTAGAAACAAAGTCTAGAAAAAAGTTAGGTTTGTGTAAATACTCCATGCATGTTCTGAAGAAAATCTTCCTTTCTTGATAAGACTTTATACATATATGTATATGAAAAAGTTTCTTATCTTTTGTCTTGTTCATCGCGACTTTTGTTCCTGTTTATGAGAAAATCAGTTATTTCCGATAGAAAAACGTAATAGGATTTTGCTCATAAATGCTGCAAACAATGATGTTATATCAAACTTAAAGTTCAGCAGAATGCGACAACACTCAAACCAAATAAACGCGCCGCACTGAAGTTAGAGATTGCGCTTATATATTGTACTGGTTAATAGGAGATATTGTTCTGCTTGTGGCACAAGTTTTTATGCCAAAACATCATGCTGTAAGTTCAGCTCGTAAACAGTCCAGAATAATCGCCCCTCAATGACACTTTATGTTTGTTCAAGTTATTGCACTCGAATAGAGCGCACGAAAAGCTCACTATTATCAGACGTTATATACTGAAACAGTCCATGAAGAAATCATTCTTAAATGAGGCGTACAAAACACTTGCCGAAATCGACTTTCAAGTGACTCCGTCAAACATGACATCAAAGTGCCCCAGCCAGTAACCATTATTATGCTGGTACACACTGTCAAACTGAAACAAGTTTTTCATTGAAAATTACCGTATTTTCTCTAATTAGCCCTCTCGACATTGTTTAGTGCATCAACTTGGCTATTTTAAAAATTGGCGTTGTTTAAAGCGAAAACACTTCGAGCAAATCTAGGTCTTGTTCTAATGTTATTTAACATAGGCCATCGCCAACACCAACACTATTTCCATTTCCGCTGGGCACTGAAAAAAATCCAGCTTGGTCGTGGCAAGAGATGTATCATTAGATATACGCATTGCGCCGGCAAACAAGCAGCCGTCCACAATGACTAAGAACGTTCCATCATGAACCCTACCACGTACAGTGAAAATTTGCCTGACAACATTTGCTATTTGAGATCTTTCGAAGCTTTTGACAAATTGACAAATCTGAGAGTAAAATAACGACACTTTACCATTTACAATAGCAATTTTATTCAAGTTTCAAAAAATTGAAATTTAATTGGTTCAAATCTCAAGAAAGGGCCCATTTTCAGCAACAGTAAAGGCTATAGCCTTTACTTTTTGGCCATGTTTGCTCTGTTTTTCAAATGTCAAAAACGGCCTTTTTGGGGTAAAAGTAGCCATGATTTCGATCCTAAATCATTGTAGAAGTTGATTTCATATTCTTTAAATGTTTAATTCGGAAAGAAAACGCTTGTTAAGTGTGTTAATTGTGATTTTTTTTTTATTTTAGGGTAACGAGTGCGAAAAGACCCGTTATAGTTTACATCAATGTTTGCCTCAGCATTGGTGGCTAAGTGGTGTAGTTGCAAGAACGCCAAACGAAGCTGCTAGTTCAAATCCGAACGTGTTAGAGAAGTGTAAGTGTTTTCCTTTTATAGCGTTCATGGTTGCGGAAAGACCCGTTATAGCTACTAGAGCAGCTAAGTACCTCCTCGGTGGCCGAATGGTTCAGTCTTCTGACTGTTCCAGTGTCGATGGCCTTGTGGTTCAGTTGCTCAAAGGTTCTAGGACTGTTCCACGCCAGGGAGGGAAAGAAAAGTGCGACGGTTTCCCCATACTTACCACTAAGGAGGGAAACCAAAAAAATAATCCAACCATTGATTGGTTTGCCAATCTTTTTGATGATTTTAAGTTTATAAACTTACTATAGTGCTATATATACCTCCAGCGCTGAGACAAACATTGATGTAAACTTTAACGGGTCTTTCTGCAGTCATGAACGCTAAAAGTAAAACATTTATATTTCTCTAGCACATTCTGTACCACTCGGCCACCAACACTGAGACAAGCACCGTCAATTATAACGGGTATTTCTGCACTCTGACAAAAAAACACGTTCTACTTACGTAAAGTGAAGTAAAAAGCAACGAGTAAAGGTACGGGTAAAGTTTTTAGTTTACCCGTTGTTTTACCCGTTATGCATGTAACGTAAAGTACAAGCAACGGGTAAAGATACGGGTAAAGTTATTAGTTTACCCGTTGTTTTAACCGTTATGTAGCTTAAATTAAAAAAGCAACGGGTAAAGTTATTAGTTTACCCGTTATTCCCGTTAGGTAAAACGTAAATTAAAAAGCAAAGGGTAGAGTAACGGGTAAAACAACGGTTAAACTGACACCTTTACCCGTTTCTTTTTACTTTACGTTGCATAACGCGTAGAACAACTTGTAAACTATTGAATGTACCCGTTACTTTACCCGTTGCTTAGAACAACGGGTAAAAAAAACGGGTAAAGTAACGGTTAAATAAGGTAAAGGGAAAAGCAAAGTAAAGTAAAGTAAAGAAAAGTAAAGTCTGATCCGTAGTGGTGAACCCTAAAATGAAAAATGCAAGTCTGGATTTCAACCGTGCAACTACGAGCGGGCGGCTTCATTTTTCGCTTGGCCACCGACCCTGAGACATTGGAGAGGTTAAAGATACCCCGGTGTCTGGTGTACGGGTACGAGTGAATTACTCGTACTCGTAGTACGAGTAGACCTTTGTTTACCGCGGAAAGACGCGTAAAAATTACGGGTAACTAAAAATGCCCACATCAGCAAAAAGTGCAAAACAAAATGGCGATACCCGTACCCGTACCCGTACACCGAAACCGGGGTATCTTAAGTTGTCTTTTAAACAGAGGGAAACTGTAACGGGTCTTTCTGCAGCCATTAACTGTAAAATTAAAACTTTCATCTTTCTCTTGCACGTCTGGATTTGAAACCATGCAGGCGGCTTCATGGAATAATCTTTCGATTGCGCGCACCACTAGGACATTAACGCTGAGGCAAAAGCTACTGTAAACTGTAACAGGTATTTCCGCACTCGTTAACCCTAAAACCAAAAAAATCATAATGTCGACGTGAAGTCGGCCAAAGGACGACCAAAATTTGAAAATCGAGATCTCTTTTCAGTGGCACTGCAACTGAACGAAATGTGTTATGTTTCACACTACACAATGTTTGCATATATTTTTGTTAACTCAATAAAGCCAACTTATTTAAGAGGAATTTTTTATCCGTTTCTTCTTAAACTGTTGCATTACCAGTAAAACAAGATTAACGCT
>JAODVQ020486203.1:0-10201 GCA_025400075.2 Phenganax stokvisi
ACAACATTTCGCATCCAAACTTGGCAATTTTACTAAATTCAGGATGCTCTTTCCGACTGTGGTAAAAGATTTTCCTAGTTCCAACTTTTTTGAAATTTTGTCGAGGGTCTATTCTGTGCCGGCTCTAATATTCATCCTAGGGTCTTTCTGTGCCAGCTGCAGGAAGAGTTGAGAGAGAAAGACTCTGGCCCAATGCCCCGGCCATTCACTTCATAAAAAGATTCAGCAACTCCTGAATTTGACGAACAGATTCCTAATGCTGTTGTGTTTAGTGTTTTAATATTGCAATACAATCTGGAGATTTTTGTGCTTTTCATTTCATGTTTGAGACAATACAGTATCATTCGTGCCATTTTGTACCCACATCCTAGTCCTCTGCTGTTAGAATGTCCTGTTATAATTTCCGTAAAATATTCAGGAAATATATCAGGAAATCTTGATGAAAAATCAAGAAAAATCAGGATATTTAGATTACTGTGTAGGAAATCTCAGTTTAGGCAGTGGAAGCCCTGTTTCAAATGATCTTATTCCATTTCAAATGATCTTATTCCATTTCTAATGATCTTATCTCATTTCAAATGATCTTATTTCATTTCAAATGATCTTATTTCATTTCAAATGATCTTATTTCATTTCATATGATCTTATTCCATCGGAAATTATCTTATTCCATTTCAAATGATCTTATTTCCTTTCAAATGATCTTACTTCATTTTAAATTATCTTATATTGTTTCAGATGATCTTATTTCATTTCATATGATTTTATTTCACATCAGTTGAACTTATTTCAGTCCAGCACAGTTTCGTTCGTTCTCTTTTGTCCATTTGTTTCATTTTACGTAGAAGTAACTGAGTTTTAGTTTCATTGAATCACTTCTCTTCGTACTAATCTGTTTCACAACGTAACATAAAACCACTTCACAACGTATTGATTCATTTCTGTTATTCGTATATCATTCGTAATTATGTTAACTCATTCATGCAATCAGTATTTTTGGTGGTAACGGCCGACCATACGTTTCACTCTTTAAAATATTTAAACAAAAGTTTACCGCTTTTGAATTCCGCTGTAGACAGCTGTTGTGCAAACCGTAACTCCGACTTTCCACAGTAACACGCAAGAATACACGAAAAGCAGAACAGTAAAGATACGGAATGCAAAAAACTATCTACAGCGGAATTTTAAAACGCGGAATAATACAATCTTATTTTACTCGGAATTCTTTAAGTTACATCATTTCACGATAAATGAGACTCCAAAGTTGTTTATGACTAGTTTTAATGAAAATAATGTGACCCTATTCAACAGTTAAACGTTATCGCGGACGCATTTACTGTTGTCGTATCTGCAATATTCCACAACAAGAACAGTGCTTAAACTCATGTCAGGTTTCTCGTTTTACGACCATTGTAATTCATTTTTAGCTAAGTATTTACAAAACATATCCCACAGTAAGCCGTAATGTAAATATTGCTTTAAGGAAAAAATTTAACGATTTCTCTACACTTCGATACCATATATCCCTAAATCATAAAACGTTTTCTAAACTTTTTACAAAATAAGTTTTAGAGAATAATCAATCATATTTCCAGCAAAAATTTTACTTGGAATGTCTAGAAGACTTTGTATTTGCAGTAGAACTAGTATCAATTTTGAACCATAAAATAAATGGTTTTGCATTTTGTACAAAACACCTATCTCAGAAAAGTTAGAACTTTCCCTAATGCTGTGCAAATAACAAGTTCCAATGAAATCACGTAGATAGCACGATTTCGCGTGTGCTACATTCTAAGACACTACGTTTTCTTCGTCTTGGAGAAATTCTGAGGAGGTTTCGTAGCCTTACTGATGGGTATCACACTTTTCCCCAACGTTTTTCGTAATTCATCCACCCTGTCCAAAGCATAATCCATTCTTTTGGCGAGTTCGCTGCAACATCCATATTTCTCGATGTTTTTAAAAGAAAAGGTCCTGGCATTTCGCTTCTGATCAATGTAAGTGATAGCAGCCATGCAAGGAGACAAGATGATCTTAGTATGATCTTGGAAAAAATTTATCTAAGAAAAATAAAAATGAAAGTCTTTAGAGAAATGCTAACCAATGGAGTTGCGGTGAGTTTTGCGACGCAATATTTAAAATCTGTTTTATTCTGTCTAACATATAATTTCACTTGAAAAATGAGACACAAAATATTTGGTAAAACCACCGTTAACCTGTAATATTCCATTGCTTAAATGAAGTACGATGGCACGTCTTGTTCTGAACCATGTTCTCAGATAGGGCAATCTTGACATTTCATTGGCTTCAACTGCCGTTCCACGAGGTCCACCTGCTTTCAACAAATGCTCGCTCATGTAATTCTGGAAGTATTTCAGTAGCGTAACTTTCTTCTTGTATTGCTCTAGATATTTCGTCAAAGTACCGCACGGCTCTTCCTTACCCTCGCGAGAGATGTATTGTAGGTTCCTTCAGGAAGTGAAAATTGCGCAAGTTAGTTTGGTGCAATAAGACGGCAAAGGCCATTTTCCATTACGGCCTTTTTGCCCGCGCGGGCGGAGCGTACAGTTGCGAACATGCCACGTTTTTGATTATCCGCTCTTCATCTCACGTACACGCAGCGTGCACGCGAGACAATGCACCCACAGACTACGACTGAGCATGTTCAAAAGTGTGCGCTCCGCCCGCACTGGCAAAGCGGCCGTAATGGAAATGGCCTTCAGTTGACTACCAATCAGCCCTTGGTCCGGTCGTGTTTCCACTACTTACTCTCCATCTTCCTTCAATATCAAACGCGAACTATCGTTAAATAACACCCCAACACTACCATCACACAGTTGATACCCCAGGCCATATTTATCAGAGTAGTCGACCCATTTACTGATCCAGAATATAGGATTGCAAGCTGGATCCTCAGCATCATCTGTTTCAAGAGAATATAGTGAAAGAGTTGGTTAGCCCATGAAGATACATACGGTATTTACTCGATTAAGCACCGCGGCGCTCTTTAAATTTCCAGTGTTTAGATGCGGCGCTTATTCGGGGGCGGTGCTCAAACGAGTAAATACGGCATAAGATGAGAATAACTTACAAATGTGAACTCGTCCGGTGATAGACAGAGTAAAAATAATTTGGGATAACTGTTAGATAGATAGTTTGATAGTTTACGTATGTAGTAACTTGGCACCATGTAAAGTGAATTACATAACTATTTACAATGCTTTTTTTCTCTAAAAAAGCACATTTTGCCTCTCATTGGTTTGAAATACCTCAGAGGGATCAAGGAGAGCTAGCTCATTGTACACACAAGCAAATTAGCTCTACTCAGTCCTCAAGAAACACGCCTCTGATTCAGCTGGATGACAAAGATGCACATACCTTCATTTATGACTGGCCTGGCACTTGTTATTTCTGCAGGCAATGTTGTCAAACAAGAGGACAACTGCTTTTGTAAATCAGACAAATAAAAATCACTTGGAATTTGATCATCTAAAAAATTTAAATATTCATAATGTGAAAAGAATTTTTATTTAATGACCTTACATTACAAACCAACTAGGAAACTAAATTTGAGTGCAACAAGAAAAATCATCTGGCATGTAATGGACAATGTAATGTATATTATGTAATGACATGTAATGGTGGACATGCAAGGACATGTAGTGACAAAGTAAGGCAGTAGACAGGAGCACACTTTTACCTTCCTCATCACCAAGGCCATGTTTTTTAGCTTCTTCTAAAGTCATGAGCCGACTTTCACCATTAATGACATGCATTGCATGTGACCGTCTGCGATTCTCTTCTGGTTTAACAACCATGGGCCCTGGTTGCACATGGTTAAGCTCAAATAAAGGGCGTCTTTGTTGAAATGCATTCTTAGTGTCAATGCCATTGACATCTTTTGGGGCTGTGGGCTTCGATTCCATAACTGTGGTATTAAATTTTGGGGCCATGGAAAGGGCACTTGAAGGTAATGTGACAGGTAGGTACCCAGACGTGAAAAACTCATCTTGGTAAATTTCAAGCATAGTGGGGCGGGTAGAGGGGTCGGGCCGCAGCATTTTCACGATTAGCTTCTGAGCCGTAGGTCCAACTTTGGATGGGATGTAGTACTCATTTCGCTTTATACGACTGTAGGTTTCTTTTAAGGAAGACGTCTCAAATGGTGGCTTTCCAACAAGCAAAGTGTACCTACAAGAGTTTATAGGATTGATCAAAGCTAGCTTCAATCTACATGCTGGATTAAAAGATGTGATTCACTAGGGAAAGTTTCGAAAACAAAGTTTCTGAAAAACATTCCACAATTAGAGCAATGTTCTATTTCTGAAACTTTTGGTTTGGAACTTGTTTTGGAAACTTGTCCTCGTTTATCAAAGCCTTAATTTGTAACTTCAGTTATCATTGAATATAAAAGAATTTACCAAAAAATGGAAAAGGATTAGCATTTGGGAAAGACAGACGTAAGTTGTACTTATGAGCTTACAAAATGCATCCCAATGACCAAACATCAACTTCAAAACTGTGTCCTCTCTTGCTAAGAACTTCAGGAGCAATATAGTTTGGAGTGCCACACAATGTCCTAGACAGCAAGCAACAAAAACATTCACTATATAGCAATCAAAGTTGCAAGCACTACTAAAATAATATAATCTGTTACTAGGCAAAGTAAAATCATATGGTGTCAGACAGAGTTTGGATGAAATTAAGTTACCAACCGTTTACGATCTTTTTCACTTGAAACCATAGTGGCTAAGCCGAAATCACCAATCTTGATAGTCATGTTGTCATCGAGGAACAAATTTCCAAGCTTAAGGTCACGATGGATGATCTTTGCCTCATGGAGGTATATACAACCAATCAGAATTTGTTTTGTATAGTATCGGGCTTCAGGTTCAGTAAGAGCTTTTCGTCTTTTGTGCAATTCCATAAGGGACTGTTGAAAATTTGTAGGAAATACTGAATTACAACTTGAATATTTATCATTTTATTTTGCAGTTATTTGTACCATAAGATCACACAAATGAATTATTAATATTTAATGCTTTGAAATTCAAAAATAACCGTTTATGAATGATCTCATGCTTCAATTTATTGCACAGCTTAAGTCTATTCATAAAAGCTTTGGACGTTTTTTTCCAAGGCTGAATTTCTATCAAGCTTACCCGTTTACGACAAATTTCTAACAAAATATAAATAAAATCGTCATCTTCAAAAAAGCAATGAAAACCAACGATATGTTTGTGATTAAGTTTGCGATGTATTTCTATTTCCATGGCCATCTAACAAGAGAAATTTTTGATTAAACAGGCACTGAAGCAAACAGAATGAAATGAATATACTTGTGCTTAAACTGGCATCAACTCAAACCTTCTCTTTTTGATGTGCTTTTACAAGCATTGTTTTTGGTACAATCTTGCCAGCATAAACGTGATCTGTATCTTTATCTCGTAGCTCATAGCATTTGGCAAATCCTCCCTAAAATTGCCAAGGAAAAAGTTGACATCTCGAGAAGAAAATGGTCATTGTATTTCGAATTAAAGTCGTTGGTACGTCTCTTCGAAATTTATCATCCCTTATGGTCTTCGATTTCAAAGTTTTTGCTTTTACCTTGCCCAGAAACTTTCCTCGAACATATGTCTTTCTTGTTTTGGGATCCGTGACGACCAAAGCGATTTCTTTCGGAGCTGAGCTTCTAGAAGTGAATTCTTCCTGCTTGACATGTCTCGCCATTGCTGTTGTGGGCCCTTTCTTCAACATCATATTTAGACGATAGTTCAAGCTAATTTCAAAAACTAAAGCAATGGTTTGGTAATAAACTAATCAATAAAGTGTATAAATGCTAAAAGACAGCAGAAAATACTACAAAACGTACGTTTTAAAACAAAAAACAGACTACTATTTTGTATGAGTTCCTACATTCGAACACTACCTCGTATTGTGCAAATTTCAAATTTACTGCAAAATTCAAACTCAGCGCTACGCATTCTGATTGGCTGAGAGGGTTTAAAATCCACCTCACTGCTACCATATATGGTTAAATCGGCGCCCGTGCAGTCTACAAGTCAGTGGATGCGTAAAGTTAAAGATCTCGTTTCACCGTTGAGAACTCTTCGACAAAAAATATGGAATGACGACAAAAATCCGTAAAATCTTCTAACGTGATTCTCTATGTAATTTTTCACTTCATGTGCATTTTAAAGACAAAATAACAACATTTATTTCAAATTAGCAAAAAATTGTGGATTTGTAGACGCAATAGTATGAAGAATAGCTATTTTTAATAACTTTACTATATCTATTTAACACATTACAATTTACAAAGAGAATTATATTCCACACCCGAATCGCACTACTCGCCGCTTTTCAACCTTTTCAACAAGCGAGGAACCGAAATGTATTATGGTTAGAATTTTGGTTCGGCCCTTAGGGACCGGGGTAGGCTATAGTAAAACAATGACATTTAACCTAATGTTACTACATAAAAACGTCAATTCTCTGATAAAAACATTTCTTAAATGTCTAAAGCAGGTAAAGGTTCGCTAAAAAGATCCTGCTCCATTGGTTTTGAAAGCCATTCACTATATTTTGATGCTTTGAATTGCTGTTTCATTTCTTGTTTTGCCCGACAAAAATCTTGTGCTGAACTTTTTGCTTCTTTGTACGAATCTGCTTTGCCAAGATGATGGAATTCCGGAACTCTCCGACACAGCTCTCGGAAGTTTCCGTACAACGCCGCCTTGCAAAGTCGGGACGACGTCGGGGCGTTTCCGGACCGAGTAAGACACGCCCCATCCCGACCATCGGTGACTTCAGCACAAGTGTCTCCCAGAGCCCAGTTGATACTAATATTATTGGTCTTCTCAGTTTCACGTGGAGGGTCATATGCTGTAACACGCCCGATACATGGATGATTCACGTGGTATCCTCGTGGAAGACGGTCATTGATGTCATCCTTATGTTGCAGTCGACAGCAGACAGCACGTGACAGATGCCCATGGTCGTACAGGTAGCCCAATGTGAGGCTATCAAGATATATCGGATGGATGAAATGGCTCAATAAAGCTCCTTGAATTCCCAAGACGTTCCAACGACATATTTTATCACTACAAGACATCGTCCGAAGTCGTTGTCCTTGTAGTAATCCATCCCATGTTTGAGGCGGGGTATCATCTTCGATAGGTATGGTTCCTTCCCCATCTTCAATCTTAGTCCGTAAGATCCCTTGTTGCTTCGAAGTGAAGGTAGGGGTATGCTCCTGTGTCTCGCTTGAGGAAGCCACACTCCCCGCCTCTCTAGGGGAAAACAAAGCTCCGTCCCCGCAAGGAGCTGTACTAATATACAAATGAAACGTAACTCCACTTCTAAGACAAAGTTTTGCACCTGGCGTCTTGGTGAAAATGGATTCCTTTCCTGCAAAACATTTAGCAATCTCTTTGTAAAACACCCGAATAAGTCCTCTCCTGGCCACGATTTCAGCATGAGAGTCATTGACCTTCTTTCCTTCCAAACTAATCCTGGAGCCTGTTATACATCGGTTTCCGGCACCGAGGCTTACAACCTGGCCAGGATCTTGAATACTTCTTTTCATAATCATACACGCGATGACCTTTCGACCCGCAAACGACGCCGAAACTGTCGGGGCAAGCCGGGCGAATAGCTGATGACTTAACGCTGCTATTCGATCAAAATGAGTCCAAGAATTATCACTAGGTAAGGGCGGTAGATTGCCTAAGTCTACTTTCCCATCTGGGTTATCTGCAGAAACCTGACCGAGCTCCCTCAAAGCAACATCGGCTGCTTGTCGTTTAGCCTCTTTCATATTGCCAGCCGTCACAGCAGGAAACATTCGGTCTCCCATTTTAGCTGCAACTGTAAACGATGGCTTCCCGATCGTCTTTTGCGAAAGTATTTCAAAAGTTGCTGTGCTTTTGTTCTTTTGCGCATAGTTGTTCAATGCGCTGACCGGGTTCTTGTTGATTGATGTGAAACAAGCCTCGAAGAACTGTTTGGTATCTGACGATGTTCCGCCAGATGACGTTGCAACTTTGTGTTCAGTTATTGGTTGTGACGAAGCAGTTGGAGGTGGTCCTTGGACAGTACTGGCTGTAAGACTAGCGTCTTTTCCAGGGCAAAGCTTCCAAGTTGGGGGTGAATCTTGAACCTTTTCAATAATGCCTTGCCTTTGCATTGCATAAAGAGTTGGGTTGATGTCCTTTTTCGTTGCAGCACCAACAGAAAGTCTGATTTTATTTGTAGGACAAGGAAGCGGTTGATTTTGTAAACAAGCAATAATTTTGGTCTGCAATGGTTGTTCAGTGCTAGTTTTTGGGTTTGCAATAGGGATAGTTGGTTTCTGGCTGCTTACTTCAACAGAAGTTGTTGTTGGCTGGTAATGAGGAGGCTTCGCTTGTGGTGTCTGCTCACACGCAGTAGTCACAGTCTTATTGTTAGGAAACTGAATGGCATGCTTGTTCGGTTGTACATGAGACAGTGGTATGTTTGAGTACTGCATATGTTTTTGCAAATTGGTTGGCAATGGTCCTTGTTCAAGTAATGTGTTGTACATTCCAGCTGAAGGAGGCAATGGTCTGTTGTGGCTACTTGTGGGTCTTACATGTTGATTAGGGATACTAGAGGGTGGTGAAAGTAGCTGAGAAGTATGGGACATGGGTAAAGCATTTCTGTGAGCTGTTATTGGCTTTGAAGCGTGTGGTAAACGGTTTGAAGGTTGTTTTAAAGGTTTTGATGTGTCAGTAACATAGGATGAGTCAGGTTTTCGCATCTGTTGGATGGCACTTAACGACCTTTGTAACATTGATTGTGGGTTTTGTGGCCTCGAAGACGAACGTTGAGGTAAACTTGAGAATTGGCTCCCCATATTTGGTGATTGTTTTTGGTCATAATTGTAAGCCCCAGTTGAATGCTGAACAGGTTTAATAGGATGTTCTGATTGGTCAATTAATGACATATAAAGACCTCTGGAGGGAGGTGGGGGGCGATTGTGAGGTCTAGGTGGACCTGTGGAAATAGATTGGGGAGAATAAGTTGCATTCATGTCAGTTGTTGAATCATAACTATTTCTAGGCAACTTTTTGTTAGGATTTTGGGGGTAAGAGGAAGAGCTTTTAAAATCTGTTTCATCGTGGTCACTTGACATTTCTTCATCAAAATAATCCTCGTCTGAACTGCTGGCATAGATACCTTCCAAGTGCAAGTATAATTGTAATTGAGGGTCAAACTCAGGCTCCCAGGGTAGTTCGTTATTCACATCTGCAAGAGCTTGTTCATTACATGTCACAGAATCTTGTATTGACATCTGTTTTAACTTTCTCAAAATTGTTTTCACCTAATAATTCATAAAAATACAGTCATAAATTGGCAAGTAAAAGAACATCGTAGGGTGCATCCAGGAACAATGCCATTTTAAGATGCAAAAGTAGAATGCAACATGGTGCATTGCCACTAAGTGGGTTAATTAAACCTCTCTGTGGGCATGTATCTACCCTCTTTTGTAGTAAAACTGCAGGCAAATCAAGCAGTGAATTATCTTATATAAAATACATAATAGCGGCCAATGATAAAGTCAAAGAACCAATACCTTTTTCTTCGAAGAGATGTGGTTAAAAACAGAGCTAGAGAACCACTATATCGTCGACTTTGAGTGTGAAACATCGGCATGAAAAAACATAGTATTGTATTCAAGATTTGAAGTGAAGAGAGAGTCAACATTACAGTGATCACAGTCTTCACCACTCATGATATTGCGAAGCTCTGATTGGCTAGAGTATTTTAACTCAACCAATCAGAGTGCGTATGATGCTTCGCTTTTGTTGCTAACAAGAAGAAGCTTCGTAAACAAATATGGCCGCCAGATGTAGCGCGTGTTGTGCAATAGTTTTTTTTGTTTTTGCGATTATGGTTTAACTAAAGGCTACTTTGCTGTTGATCTGTTGGAGCAGTGTTAAGAAGATGTAGCTGAAGCATGGAGGAAGTTCCTGTGCGCGTAGCTGTTCGGGTAAATGATATAACTATGTTTTGTTTGTCAATCTCAAATCATGTGGCTCTCAGGCTGTCTCAGGCTCTGCTCTGCGTCACTGAACTATTTAATACCTGGAGAGCGTGCTTCAATCTTGCTTCAGTCAAAAAAGCAGACCTTCCAACTTTGTGACTTGGAAATGAGTGAGATTCAAGGGAAATCTAG